>WBZZ01000344.1:30000-53361 GCA_019918135.1 Paulinella micropora
TTATCACACGGACATTCACGGAGTAATTCTTTATAAGCATTTCCTGCTTGTAGTATTTCAAAAGAAGAAATATAATAATATTTCCCGTTTGTCCATCGTTTGAATTCGTTCTTATGGTTGTAAAATCGTTTGCTTAATTGTGTTGTCGTTGCACCAATATAAACTTTATCAGTATGAGGTGAGCGGATTATATAAAGTTTTGCCTTATTGTAATCAACGGGGGCTTTTGGCTTTCGTGTTGTCATTCTGTATTATTCCATTTTATTCTATTATGTTTAAAACATAATTATTAAATTGTTGTTAAATTAAAGAGATTACGAGAGCAAAAAAATAAACCTGTCTAATATATAACATTCTCCATTTTGAAGCAACGACAAAGCAGAATGTGGAACGAAAACGACAGAAAATTTATCAAACAATTGAACATAGCAGACACAGAAGAAAAAATATATGATGTCGTATCAAACTTTTTTACAAGTGATGCGAAGCAGTCAAAGGCTTTTCATAATGCTATTTTATTATTATTTAGTAAAACAACAACAGAAGACGAAATATTAAAAGCGATGCAAATTATTTATTCAAAGTATGCTATTATTTACCCGAATACAACTTCAAGGAGACAACGACTTTCTGAGGTGAGAACAAAAGCAATAAAACCAAATCAAAGCAAGAAGGTGTATGAAATGAGTAAATTGGACAAATATTTTAATATCAATGAAGACGAACGAATAGAAATTGTTGAGGGATATAAAAAAGATGTCAAAGCAAAAAACAAACAAAAAATTCAGATAGATGTGCGGGAGGTAATGGCAAAAATGAATGAAATGATTTTAAGCAATGACCCTTATATGAAACTATTGGCTTTAATGTTAGCAATAGGGGCGAGACCTGTTGAAATTTTCAGTAAGAACACTTATGAATTAATACCTGATAAACCGAGTTGGCTGAGAGTGGATAACTTAGCAAAAAAGAGAGAGGGACAAAAAAAGAACTGGACTGAGAGGCCTGTTGTTTTATTTACTCCTTCTTTTGTTATTGAGAAAGTGGAAGCAATAAGAAACTATTTCAAGAAAAAAGGGGCGGTTATTATTAACAAGGAAGGACAATTAGACAAACAGACAAACAACGAATTAAACAAACGAATAATTAAAGTGTTTCCGTGGCTGGCAGATTACACACAGAGAAGTAGTATGTTAAGAAAATTATATGCGAGTTTGTCATATACGAATTTTGCTGACCCGAAAACAACAAATTTTAATACTTGGGTTTCCAATGTGTTGGGACACGGCGATATGCTTACGAGTTTTTCTTATAGTTGGGTGAATGTGGCAGACCCCCGTGAGATGATGGAAGAAGGAATAAAAACAGAGTTGGAAGAATTGAGACGGAAAATAGATTTATGTCTAAGTGAAAGCGAAAACGAGGACGACGACTGCAAATATAAGCCTTTGGGGAAAAAAGCAAGCAGTGAAGATAAGTTTGAGTTATTAAATAAAATTTGGAATGAATACGGCGGAAAAATAAAAAATACGACACTTAGAAAAATAAGCGGGGTGGGGGCTGTTATTGTAAATCAATTCGTAATGAGTAAAAAGGAAACCACGACGGAGGAAACAAAGCAAACTGAAGCAAAGCAAACTGAAGCAAAGCAACCCGAAGCAAAGCAAACTGAGAAAAAGAAAGCGGGCTATAAACTGATAGACGAAAACGGGGTAAGCCAACCAATAAGACGGAGTAGCCGAGTGAAAAAAAAAGAAAGGCATTGAATAAAATCTCTTTGAATAATGGAGTTTTTGTTTTTTGTTTTGTTTCTTTTTTCTGTTTCTTTTTTCTGATTAAAACTTTTAAAAATTCAATTAAATTTTGTGTGTTGAAAAACACATAAATATTTTAGTGTGTTGAAAAACACACATTAGACGGCGGCCGCGGACGCGGAGACATCCATCGGCGCTGGTAGGGGATTGCTGGGAGGAATTGCTTGGACAACTCTGTTTAAAGCATCGTCAAATAATACGCCACCCGTAATGAGTTGATAAACCCGTTTATATTGTTGCTCGCCAAATCCTGATATTTTTCGGTGTCCCCCCTGCTGTATCCACTGCTTAAACTTTTTGGTCTCCGTCGTAATTTGCTCCTGCTTGAGTTCCAAAATCCTGACGAAATCAATATCCTCTGTAATTTCTTTTGCCTCTCTCAATTTCTGCCGTAGGGCTTTAACTTCTTGCTCTTTTTTCGTTCTCGCTTTCTTCAAAGAAATAATTCGGTGAGACAAGGCTTTAATTTCCCCCTCGGTCTTGTCAAGTGAGGCACTTATTTCATCAACATTATTGCTTAATTTTTTCCGCCGTTTAATTCGCCTTTCAACTTCGGCATCCGTCTCTGGGGCACTTCTTGAAACAATACTACGAGTAGATAAATACACATTTTACTGGGTCGTTTTTTCGCTCCCTCAAAAACGACCTTCGTAAAATGTATCGCACCCCCTCCTACGGATTTCCCGTAAAATACATACAAAGAAACAAAAACAGCAAAATAGCCTTCTACAGCACACTACAAGAAAACATGTATGTATCATTAAATTGACCTTTTTCGTCTTACTCTTCCAACTTCAATCAACCACCTACCACTCACAAACAAGTATGGTAGATAAAATTCATTTGAAATGAAGAGGGCTTTTTGCTAAATTTTTAAATTTTTTTGTCGCACTAGATTATACTCCTATGCGATAAAGGAGTTAGTGGTCATGACCACTCTTTTATAACTCTAAATTATTTCTTACATTCACCAACAAGTCATTTTGACTTTCAACCCTCATTACATTGCTTTCATTTTGTTTTTCGTAAGCAATGTATTTGACGAGTGATTTATTGAATGTAAGTCCCTCTATATCAATTCCGTCAAAAATTTTATTCTGAACCTCAAATCCAAATTCTTTTTTATTTTCTTTCCTCCAACTATAAAATAATTTCAATTCTTTTTCTTTTTTTACCTGCTTAAGTCTTCTCTTTTGTCGTGCCAATCTGTCAATTTCAATGTTGTTGCTCTCTTTGTCAAGTCTTTTTAGCATATTATCAATGGCGGACAACTTTACCAAGTCTGGTTGTTTTTTTCAATTAACAAATCAATTTCCCTGTCAATTTTATTTACTCTTTCTTGACTTATTATTTTGTCTTTCTTCAGTTGGTCTCTCCCTCGTCTGTTTGTCTCATAAATCTCTATCCAATCCTCCTTGGTCCTGTCTCCTTTCGTGATAAGACTTTCACTCATTATCAAATTCTGCACCACTGCACCAACGCACTAGCGCGCTGGGGTCGTGGCGTCGGAAAGAAAAAAATAGGTTTAAAATTTCCAAAATTTCATTATCTATTACCAATTTTTCCTGTCCGCCTTATTTTTTCCACTTTTTTCCCGTCTGGATTTTTTTCCAGAAAATTCATCGCTTGCTGACACACAAAAATTGCCTTTTTATCACAATTGAGTAAAATGTTTTTCCTCGTGCTTTTTCGTTCTGCGACTTTTTTTTTTCAGAATTCCCAAAGTGGCTAAGACGAAAAAAGACCAAACCCTTGTCTGTTTTTTGTGTGTTTGTAGATGGCTGACGAACCTCCTGCCCCAGAGGAACCAGAGCAACCACGCCAAGAAGACCCAGAAGTCAAGGTATGTTTGTTGCTCGTTTTGTTTCTCATATAATGTTTTACAGACTGTGGCGGAAAATTTGGGCAATCTACTTATTGGTCACATCACTTTGGGAAATATCCCTAAGGAGTTAGGCGGTAATAAGCCAACCCCCGTCAAAATCCCTCTTGATATGAAAAATCATCCTTTGATAAGCGAAGTCAAGTATTGGGTTAGATTAGATAAAGAGCAAGGAACCGCGTTGCTTTTTAGTCATGCTAACGAAGGGATGGAGGTCGTCCAGTTGAACCGCTACAAGACAGAATTCCGCAAAGATCAGCGAGCAGAAGTATTTGTCGTCCAATTCACTGACAGGTCGCTGAAACTGTTTAGACTTTGGGATAATATAGATTCCATTGCCAACTTCTTTGGCCTCACGATTAAGACAGCTTACAGGGTTATTTTTGATTAAAGGTGTTCTACCAACACCACTCTAATATACCTGCTTCTTTGCCCCAATTAATCAGGTTTTCCATGGGATCAAGTATTTGTTTTAAACTTGGCAAAGAAGTTAGTATAATAGTATTTTTTTTATTTTCATTAAATGTCTAGTATTACTTTTGCCTTTCGTTCTCTCTTACTTGTTCTGATGTTTTCCGGCTCTATTTGTTCCCTTTTTAGTAGTTCTTTTGTCTTCTCTTTTATAATTTCTTTTGTTTGTTGTTTTATGTCTTTTTCTTCGTCAATTGGTTTAGTAAAATCAGTTTTCAATAAATCCCTCGGGCTCACTAAATCGTCATTATTTAATATTAATTTAAATCCGGAACGGCCTTTAACTTTATAAATAATTTTGCTGAAAGTCTTTCCTCCTTTCGCAAACATCAGCCTTTTGTTTTCCTTTCTTACATTATTGCCGACAATGAATTCATTAATAATGTTATCACGAGTGATAGTCTGTTTATTTTGGTCTCTTCTAGCAAAGACATCCACCGGTCTGGCTTGAATTCCACTATGTAATTTATGGTTATGAGCATTAACCAAATCTTGAATATAACTTACCCAGTCAAAATTTCTATTTGTTTCAAATAATAAATCCAACCACCTTCTAATACTTCTTATAACTCTATCAACAACCGCTAAGGCTCTATGGTCACCTACTTCAACCACATCGTGCTTAATACCATTTTGAATAAAATAATCACGAGTAGTACCTTTATATTCTCCTCCGCTGTCAGTTGTAATTGATTTTGGTTTATAAGGTATAGATTTCAAAGCATAATAAACTTCTTTCGCTGTTTTATTTTTTTAATGGAATGATTATTAAATATCTTGAATGACAATAAATCCAAACAAGCATCCAAGCATATCCTTCATTTCCTTTCTTATCTTTTATCTTACTCATATCGGCTAAGTCTAAGAAAACTTGGTCTAATGGATTATCAACCCATATAGTATTCCATATTTTTCGGGTTCTTTTTCTGGTGGTGTATTTCAAGGGCTTCTTCTTCTTTTGTTCTTTGAATTTCTTCTCCAGTAGGTGTGTCTTCTAATTGACTATTACGATTTTGATTATTAATAATTGTATGTTTATGGTCTAAATCTGACATTTATATAGTATGAGATTTTCAAAGTCAAATGTAAAAAACAAAAAATATAAATTCATTAGTCCGAAAGGTAAGGTTATTAATTTTGGAGATATCAGATACGAACATTATAAAGACCGCATAGGTTTATATTCACATTTAGACCATTTGGATAAAGAAAGAAGAAAAAACTATAGAGCAAGAGCAAAAGCAATACGAAATTCAAAAGGTGAATTAACTTATAATAATCCGGAATATAGTAATTTTTACTCATATCATTTCCTTTGGTAATATCTAAAACTTCAAAAACATCCGTGAGACATCATCACCTTTTTCTTTCTTATTTGTCTTTTCAGATTGATTATAAACATTAACAGAAATGTTCGATTTCTTACCTTTGCCTTTCTTAGGCTTGATTTCTTCTTCACTACTCTCACTTTCACTTTCTTTACTCTCTGGCTCTGGCTTCTTACTCTTCTTCTTTTCTCTCTTAGTTTCCGCTTTTGCTCTTTTGATTTTCATATTAGCAATCTTTTCTGCTATCAGGTCAGTAAAATCAACCTCATCTTCGCTATCACTCTGCTCTGGTGTGTCATCTTGTTCTTTTTCATTAATGATATCGGTAGCCACATTTTTATTTTCTATCTCTGCTATTTTTTGTTCCATGTCTTCGTCTTCGCTTTTAACCGCATTTCGGTATTGTTCCAACACCTTTTTAGCATGTTCCATCTTTCGTTGTTTTGCTTTTGCTTTTATTCCTTCCACAGCACTCCCCCAATTCTTACGACTTGCTTCTGGAGACGGCATTTATACTAAGATTAATATATTTTAGTATTTTTTAAATAAATAAATAAATAATATAATGTCGCAATATAAATCATTACTTGGCTTGAATGAGTTGGCGGTTGATAGTCTAAACATACTTAACTTAGACCTTACCAACACAAACATAGTCGGTCTGAATACAGACAGAGTGCCAGAAGATGAAAACCCTTTGAACCTCTACTATACTGATTTACGATTTGACACAAGATTATCTACCAAATCAACTACAGACATAAAAGAAGGAAAAAATCTATACTATCCAGAGCAACGAGTGAGGGACAACGACGAAGTCAAATCCTCAACTCAACACAGAAGCAACAAGTAATCCACACCAAACCAGTCTATACAATTTGATAGACACTAACATATCCGCTCCAACGGTCGGGCAATACTTAACATATAATGATGTAGATGGTAAATGGAGAAATACAACAATCGGCTCAATTGATACACTCACAGATGTAGTCATTACAGCACCAATCGCAATGAATAGTTATCTCACATATAACTCAATAAACTGGGTAAATAAAACTTTTCCAATAAATGTTGATGAATTCGGCAACATTAATATGGGCGGTAATTTGAATATAACAGGAGTTAATTTATTAAATACAAAAGATGTTGATACTTGGATATCAGAGCACGAAGACAATAATGATAAAGTGTCCGCAGACGGGTCAATTAATACACACAGCGATGTAGTCATAACAGGCACACCCGCCGATAACCAACTGCTCATTTATAGCACGGGGCAATGGAGAAACACAAACTCACCTTTTCTTAGATTAGACGGAACAGCAAACATGACGGGCGGATTAAATATGGGAGGATTTGCTATTTCAAATGTCGGTAATGTTGATGGTATTGATGTTTCCACCCTTGATACCGCAGTCGTTAAACTAACAGGAGACCAAACCATAACAGGAAACAAAATATTTACTACTTATTTGGGTATAAAAGATTCAAATCCATTAAATACAGGTAAGTTATTCTTCAACTATAATAATAATGCGGGCTCTATTTATTCGTCGGAGGCAGGTGGAGTGACGGGCTATCCACTATCTATTGTCGGTTCTTCCATAGTCTTCGCCCCAACAACAGGCGGTGGAATAACATTGACTGGCAATGTTTTTAATTTTAACAGCACAACAGCAATCAGCGGACTTCCAGCACCATTCTATGACGGCGATGCTTCAACGAAAGCATATACTGATAAGAAACTGGCAAAGGACGGCACAACGGCTATGACGGGCAGTTTAAATATGGGCGGTTTTGCGATTACGAATGTGGGTAATGTTGATGGTATTTTGATGTTTCTGCTCTTTGTTAAACTAACGGGAGACCAAACCATAGCAGGAACCAAAACATTCAGCAACATAATAAATGCTAGTGCGGGGATTGATATGAAAAGTCAAAGCATAACAAATGTTAATTTTGTTGATGGCGTGGATGTTTCTACTCTTGACACTTCGGCAGTTAAAACAACAGGAAACCGAACCATAGCAGGAATTAAGACATTTAGCAGCGCCATTGAAATAATAGGAAACTCAACGAATGCGACAACAAAGGGAACATTCGTGGTTTTTAACCCCACAGCCAATATAGGAACTATCGGTTGCCTTGATATGGGCACGGGTGTAAATTTTAACTTTGAAATAAATGCCAAAAAAATAAGTTTTATTATTGATGGTGCAATCGTCGGCTGGGTAAATGCTTCGGGGCTAGATTGTAATAGTAGCAAAATAGCCAACCTTGGAACTCCGACATTAGCGGCCGATGGAGCGACGAAAGGGTATGCGGACACATTGGACGGGCAAAATGTAAAACTAACAGGAGACCAAACAATAACGGGAATTAAAATATTTAATGGAACGAGAAATGATATACGTGGGCTGACTTTGTTGAACCAATCAGATTTTAATAATGTGGATATCATTAATGGAGGAAATATAACATATAATGGGGCGAGGATATTAAACCAAAATGGAGGAGATATATTCTTTTCACAGACATCAGGAGATTATCAGTATTTCTTATTTACTCTAAATACCGCTACAAGCGGAACCGCCGACCAAAGAGGTTATGTATTCACGAATGTATCATCTGATGTAAAAGGGGCGGGACTTTATATTTCAAAACTTTTGGATAATAAAAGTGCTTCGTCTGACATTGTCCGTTTTAACAATGCTGGCGGTATGCGATTTTATGGGGCCTTAGATATGAACTCAAACAATACAACAAATGGCGGAACAATAAGGGGAACTACAATTACTTCAACCGCGGGTATATCAACAACAACAATAACAGCAAGCGACAAAATAACAACAGCATCAGGCAAACCAATAATCATCGGAAGTACAACAAAATCAGCGAATGGTGCGACTGGGGGTTTAGAATTATGCGGAACAAATATCGGAGGCGCCCATTTACAGGCAATAGTATCCGATGCTTATCCAACATTCCAATTATTGAACTGGGCACACGACAATATAGGCGTAAGTTTTGATGCTTATTATGACGGCTCAAACTGGAAATCAAGTAATTCTGGTTCAAACTTTCAAATATACAAAAACTCAAACAAACTTGCTTTTAACTATAAATCAGGAATAACAGCAGGAAGCAATATAACATGGTCTGAGGCGTTGAATGTAAGCACAGCAGGATTAATAACGGCAAATGCGGGGATTACATATACTGGCACACTAACATCAGCAACAAATACAAGTGGAGCGAAAATAGGAGTTCAGGGAATAACAGACGGAACAAATGCAAAAGGTATATTTCTATGGGATACAACCAATACAAGTTGGGGGATTTATGCAGCATCTGGTGGGGCTCTAAACACTAGAAGTTTAGAAAATGGTTTGGCGGTTTCTGGAAATGATTTTAGTTCGTATGCTTTTCGTTTTAGAGTGGCTAATGATGCTACGATGGGTTTTGTGTGGGAGAATTCTGCGGAACAATTGTTAATGTCATTAAACGGAGCAAACGGAACATTATGGACAAAAGGATTGATAACGGCAAATGCGGGGATTACATACACGGGAGTGCTAACGACCACAACTACTAATGGAGCAAAAATAGGAATTCAAGGACAAACAGACGGGACGAATGCGAGAGGAATATTTGTATGGGATACTGCTGATTCAGCGTGGGGGATTTATATGTCTCAGTCTGGAGCAAATAAATCATTAAGTGGAGGAACAGCACCAGCAGGAGGAGTAGGCGGAGGATTAACTTCTTATGCTATTAGATTTAGAGTGAATAATTCTTCAACGAGTGGGTTCATATGGGAGAATAGTTCAAATACTGCTTTAATGTCTTTGAAAGCAAGCGATGGACAATTATGGGTATTGTCTAATCAGATTCAATATTCAGACAGGAGAAAAAAAGAAGATATAAAGGAATGTTTAGGCTTAGATTTTATTAATAAGTTAAATCCAGTCTGTTATCGTATGATTGATGACAACAAGAAATGTAGGACTGGCTTAATAGCACAACAATTAGAAGAAATACTAACAGAAATGGATATGCTAGATTTTGGCGGGTTTATCAAAGAAACAATTATGGTTCCGTGTCCAAAGCAAAGAAAAGAATACGAATTGAAAGGTGTGAGTGTTAATCCAGAAGATGTTAAATGTATTGATACTGGTGATGTTGGGTATGGTATAGGTTATACTGAGTTTATTGCCCCGTTAATTAAGGCCGTTCAACAATTATCAGAAAAGGTAGTTAATTTAGAAAAAGAAAATAAAAATCTTATGAATATACTACAAGACCAAGCAAACCAATTAGCGGAAATCAGAGTGGCCGTTCTTGATAATGTCAAATAAGACAACCAGACTTCATAGACCCCCACCTATTATGGATATGGATGGCGAACTAACTCCAGAATTAAAGTCTCGTGTTCTTGAAGTAGAACTAAAGACTGAGGAAAAAAAATAGAGCACGAATTGGAAGATAACTGGAATTGTTGTTGTATAAAAAACAGACCAACCGACAGCCGACATATTAAATACTTATTTCAAATGGGTATCATTATCTCCATTATAGCACTTTGTATTGTAAGTCTATCTGAAAAGAACTTACCTTGTGAGGTCGCTAATACTTATGTCGGTATTTTAACCTTGCTTATCGGTATTTGCCTTCCATCACCTTCTTCAAGTAAGAAGTGAGCATTCATAGGTATGTGTCATATACAATCTATTATCACCCGCACACATTAAAGGCAAAGCCTCATCAAAACTACGACACATATTATTTCCGTTATTTATGAAAACACACTTAAACCCCGTATCTACCCCTTGCTTTATACAATAAGCACAACTCTCATTCTTTTTTTCGCTTATCCGTGAGTAAAAGTCGCAGGCAGTCCGACCTAACACAGACCACTTAAATAATAATATTAATAACATAATATATTACACAATATATAAACAATGTCGGAGCACAAATACCAAAAGATTATTTTTCTAAGCAATGATTTTGCTGGAGGAAGTAAAACATTTAATAAAAATATTCAAATGTCATTCACACCCACCAAAATGAATGTAAAATTTATCCACTATATGAACGACCAGACCGAAACCAAAACCAGAATTCTTTATATGGACAGAATTGGAATTATTGGAACATTTGCGGATAGCACCACAGCAAACATTTCAAATCTCGGTTATAATTTGGGTGTTGTTGGATGGAGCGACGGACAATATACATTTAAAGTCCTTGAAACTGACAGCGGAAATATTGACACAGGAAATTTAGCGGGCCGAATTGTAGTGTGCCTAGAATTCGTAGGCTGATATTTGTTTTAGACTACGTCTTCAACAAACATCGACAACCGATTTAATTTAAACAATAAAGAAAAAACGATGTTTTAGAATAAGAGAGAGTGCGACAGCACGAAACGCAATTCTAAAATATCAATGGAGAAGATTAATAGCATTAAGGTGAAGCCAGTAAAACAAGAGGGTGATGGAAACAAAAAAGCCAAGGGTTATAAATTATTTAATGAGCCGTATGCAAACATATTTCTACTCGCCCGTAAGAAGAGCGGTAAGACGACAGCACTCTTTGAAATACTGAAACGGACGACAGACAGAAAACCCGCATTGTCATTATTGCTTCAACGATACACAAGGACTACATTTATAAAGCAATGGTAAAGCACTTTAAGAACAGGGGCAACCCGATGGCAATATATACCTTTCTTAAATCAGATGGTGTAAATGTTATTGATTATGAGTTAGACAAACTGAACAGACAGGACGAGCAACACGAAGGAGAAGTAAAACAAGACAAAGAAGAAATAGAGAAGCCACAATTTTTATACTTTGGAAAAGAAAAGAACAGAGCGTCGCGGAGGCACCGAAAGAACGACCCAGCAAGTATATTTCTCCAGAGGTTGTTTTTGTTTTGGATGATTTAGGGAGTGGATTAAGAGACAAGTCCGTAAATGATTTGTTAAAAAAGAACAGACACTATAAATCAAAGGTGATTATGTCAAGCCAGTATTTAAACGACCTACGGCCAGAAGCAATTAAGCAGTTAGATTATCTATTAATCTTTCCGGGGCAATCTCAGGACAAAGTGGAACTCGTGTATAAACACTTAGACTTATCTTTTGACTTTGATTACTTTCTTCAAAAGTATCACGAAGCAACAAAGGAGAGATTTAATTTTCTTTATGTCTCAAGTGTTGATGATGAGTTAAGAAAGAACTTTGCCTATCGCATGAAATAATTATTTTTGTAATTATTTTTTCTGTATTATATATTTCACTATCTTTTATGTTAGTTAAAACAACTCGTGTTGAAGTCATTCCAACAATCGGCAAACGAACTATTAACTCAAGCACCAACATGGCTGGAGGCAAAAAGAAGACTGGTCGCAAGAAGAAGCAAGGAGGCAAGGGACAAGCAGGTGGTAAAATCAACTGGCAAAAAGTTGGGAAAACGGTCTTTGCCGTTGATAAATTTCTTCGCGGTAATAAGTTAATCTCAAGGACTGCGGGAGCATTAAGTAGCGTCGGGGTTCCTTACGCAGGTAGTGTTGGTGCTGTAGCATCAAGACTGGGGTATGGTAAGCAAAGCGGACGCGGGGCCCTTAAATTCTAAAGATATTTTATTCTGACTTCGTCATCATAAACCATCGATGACCATTATTTTTTCCTAAAATGAAAAAACGATGTTTTAGAATAAGCGAGAGTGCGTAGCACGAAGTGAAATTCTAAAATATCAAATGGTCGTCAAGAAAGCGAAGAAACAGAAATTAAGACCCCCGAGGGTTTATAGGAATAAGAGCGGGAAGCCGTATATTATCCAGAAGGGTAAAAAATATTATCTTAATTTCGGTAAGAAAACAAATGATATGAGCACACTTCAAATTGTTAAACTTTTTATGAAATATCTAAATCTGCCAAAGACAAGACGGGCACCTAAGCGAAAAGAAGACTTAAGGAAAGTCCAGAGCCTTTCAGAGATTGAGCAAAATACTAGAACTGCCATTAATGACCACTTAGACAAACTCAGAAAGGAGAAATACGAAAAGATTGATGAGATTGACCAAAAAGAGAAAAAAGCACGAGTTGATGCTGAAGAAGAAAAGAAGAGGCAACACCGAAAAGACATGGAAGATATCAAGGAACGACAAGAACAAAAAGACAGAGAACTAAGAAGGGAGCAAAAACTCATAGAGGATTTACAATACGAACAGCAAAGGAACCAAAGATTAGCCATTATGCCACCACCACAACAACAATATATTATGCCTGCACAGCAGGGACAACCACAAGAACAACAGGCACAGCCAGAGGTAAAAGTTAAGCCAAATAAAGAATTTGAAGACTATAAAAAATTAATCATAAATTCTGGAGTTTTTACTCAAGCAGATATAGATAATTGGGAACCTAGTAAAATACAAAGTATAGCAGAAAGAATAAAAGATTTTCAAAAGCAACAAATAACAATAGATGATATGAAAAAAATGCTAGGAGCACAAGAAGCATTAAATAAAAATATAGGAAACCAACTAGAGGAGGCTAAATACAGATTTATGTTGAAGAATGGATTGTCAAATAGTAATGTTGAGAAAAAACTTACTATTACAATTCTTGGTGAAGCATTAAGGGATAAACTTAAAAATGAAGGCCACGATGTAAAAGGTTGGAACCAAAGAGCATCATGGATAATAGACAAAATTTTAGAACATAAAATAGATGTTGGACAAAATAAGGTTGAAGTAAAAAAGAAACTCGCAGAATATTTGGGCTTACAAACGGGAACTGGATTAGAAGATTTAATTAATAAAGTGTTTTCCGTAAAAAACGTTAAAAAGTATTTTTATCACGAAAAGAATGGACCCATTCAATGAGAAAAAAAGATTATGTTAATGCCCTTATAAATAAATACAGAAATGAGCAACAGCAAACACAGCCAGAGGAGGTAAAGCAAGAGCCACAGCAATCAGAGCCAGAGGAGCCACAGCAAGATGAGCGAAGCGATTTGGAGGGGCTTGTCCCATCACAACAAGAGCCACCGCCAGACGAACAACAGGGTGAGGGTCGCGGTTTAATGACTAATGAAATAGATGATATAATGAAAAAATATGGATGGTATCTGGGAGCGATAGCAAGTGATGAAATCTACAAGTTGAAGCCCGGAAGCAGAAAGCGATACGGATTTATTATGAATTTGGACAATCACAAACAAGCGGGGTCTCATTGGATTGCTATATGGGTAAGTCTGGATAAAGACAGGAGTGTTGAAGTGTATGACCCTTTGGCTGAATATCAACCGACTGAAGACTTTCAACAACAAATGAAACGACTAATTGACCGAAGTAATCCAGATATTTATTTATTGATGAAGGTTAATCAAGTTAAACAACAATCTGATACAAGCGACACATGTGGATGGCAGTCAATGCGGTTTCTTTTAGAGCGAGCAAAAGGAGTGCGATTTAAATTTGCTAGTGGCTACACAGACTTAAAAGAAGAAGAAGCAGAAAAATTAAAAGCACAGAATGGTTATGGTAATTTTGATACATTTATCTGAAATATTATTTATTTGATATTTGTTTCAGACTTCGTCTTCAACAAACATCGGGGGCTACGCACTTTTAAGGATTACAATAAGCATTAATTTTTTGAAAAAGAAAAAAAACGATGTTTAGAATAAGCGAGATTGCGGAGCACGAAGCGCAATTCTAAATATCATGGAGTACAAAGGGGGTAGGTCAAGTAGTATCTATTACATAAATAGCAAAAATAGAATAACGGGGACAGACAGCGACTTTACACACGAAGTCAATATGAAGGGTCTAGACAATCCCACACATTGTAAAATTCTTCATATCTATGTTCCGAAATCTTATTATTCAGTTGCCTCTCCATATAATACTTTTACATTATCCGAAGACGGGTATGAGGCTTTAATTACAATACCAGAGGGCAACTACACAATGAACAACTTAAAAAATAAACTATCTGAGATATTGACGGCAGAAAGTCCGAATGATTATATTTATGTAGTCTCAAGCAACAATACAAACACGGAAGCGGAGGATGGAAAATTAACATTCAGTGTGTCAAATAATGGAGGTATTCAACCGCGGTTTATATTTGATGGTGATACACGTATTCATGAGGTTATGGGTTTTGATAGAAATTCAACATATTTCTTTGCTAATGATTTTATTAAATCTCCAAATGTAATTATTTTAACTGGTGAAAAAACTTTGTATCTTCAATCGGATTTGGTGAATGAAGGTGATAATCATGTGCTACAAGAAATATACACAGCCAACGAAATTCCTTTCGGCTCTGTCATTTATGATGGAAGCGGGTCTGAGTATGGTAAAACATTGTCCGCTAATTCAAACAACGTATTCAGGTTTTATTTGACGGACGAAAACGACCAAGCGATTAATCTTAATGGTTTGGCTATCGTTATGACATTATTGGTTTATCGTGAAACGAATTATTTTAGTTTATTTAATTCATTTTTCAATTTGCTGAAATCCCGATGATATTTGAGAATTACGCTTCGTGCTACGCACTCTCGCTTATTCTCAAACATCGACAACCATTAATTATTTTTTACGATGTTTTATGATGACGAAGTCAGAATAAAATATCAATTTATTTTAATTATTTATTTTTTTCTATAAATATATTTCGTGTATTAATCAACTTACACTACTTTCAAAAACAAAACAAAAAATGCCTGTCCAATACGGAGAAGAACTAGTCCATCAGACTAAGGAACTGCTCACTGGTAAGTATGAATTGAACAAACTTACAAGCCGTGAAGGCTCAGCAAGTGTTACTCTCACCACTGCGGGTGGAAATGAAAGCACCTTTGAAATTCCTACTCGCCCTTTGAACCTTGCGAGGTCGGTGTTGCGATTTACTTACACCCCTGCTGCATCGGTT
Source organism: Paulinella micropora (assembly GCA_019918135.1). NCBI lineage: Eukaryota > Cercozoa > Imbricatea > Euglyphida > Paulinellidae > Paulinella > Paulinella micropora. The sequence continues at coordinate 45,457 of WBZZ01000344.1, forward strand.
GGTTATAATCGTATTTTTATGGACTGCTTGAGTATGATTAGAACAATTGAATTAAGAACCCGAAGCGGGTTGTATTTGTGTAATCTCCAAAATGTTGGCAACTACACGAAGATTGTATGGAAGCCTGAGATTTGCTATGAGAGGTTTATGGCACTTGACAACCACGGGGCGGGCGTATCAAGCGGAGGAATGCTTCAAAAGTGTAATGTCCCGACCACATTTTCAACAAAAACAACAAGTTATGCTAGAATTAATTCTTTTAACACTGCGGCGGTTGCAGCGGTTGCTGATGTCGGCGCACACACTGAACTGAAAACAACAAATACTTATACTGATGCTGCCGTTAATGCTGCAATCACTTCTCTTGAAACAAATATCAACACAGTCAAGAACAACCTTCGTGCCTTATCCACTACCATACAGGCCGAACTAGCCGATGCCTTTGACCATCCTCCTATCACTGCTCGTCGTAAGGATGACTTGCTTGTTGCCGCAGGAACAGGTAATCCAAGTTTCGTTAATGTGGCATATGAAGAAGCCAAGTATTTTGAGGGAGGTGCTAATGCGACTGAGGGCCCAGTTATTAATGTTAAACTTCCTTTGGGTATGTTGTTTGGCACCATTTTTGAATTGGATAAGACTATCGGCTTCAACGAAATTCTGGATATGCGCATTGTGTGGGAAGGAACCAACCGCTCTTTCTTCTATGGAACAGATACGAAGAGTGTGGCGGCTGGAGCCGCTGCGACTATTGTCGGAGCCAGTGTTTCAAACTTGAATTTGTTTCTGTCGGTGGAAACCGACCCAAATGTTATCCTTGGTGTCCAGCAAAAGATTGCGGGTGAAGGCTTTCCATTTAAGATTGAATACCCCATCTGTTGGAAGCAGAACCTTCAAACGGGACAGCAAAACTATGTCATTAAGATGAACCGCTCACAGGGGGAAAGAATTCGTCGTATTTATACTTCTGCTTTCAACAACACTGAGAGTGCTAATACCGCTTTTGATAATGATAACAGGGCAGATGCGAAGATTACTAAATATTATACAACACTTGATGGGACCCGCCTTCAACAGTTTGACATTGACACTTCTGAGAATGAGGATTATATGATTTTGAAGGATAAGTTGAAGGGAAGTGCTATTTTGAATTCTGATGTCTATCACTACAACTGGTTCCACGTGGATACTTGGGATAACAACCGTCCGCTGTGTGATAAGGATACCGACTGCTATGAGGTAAGCGGTTTGAGTCTAGATACCGAGAGGCGATATGAATTCGTTTCTGAGACTGCTGGAAACAATCTCAATCATTACACTTATGCTATTCTTCAACGAAGTGTGCTTGTGAAGGGAATTGAAATCCTCATGTCTTAAAATTAACTAGGAAGTAATTAATTTTGACAGTTAATTTATTTTTTGATAATATATTAACGATGACATCCCACCAGAGAAACTTAATCGCGCAAGACATCGGAAATAATTTCGTCAATCTTAGATGTGGAACTTATGGCGAACTAAAAACAAAATTAACGGACGATAACTTAACAGCATTCGGTGAAATATCAACAGCACAATACACACCGATTATTCAAGAGACATTTATGTATAATGTAAATTCTGCTAAATGGGATAGTGCTGTCGTTAATTTTACTATTGAAATGAAAAATTCAATGGCTAGTCTATCAACAACGGCTGTGGGTGGGTCAAACCGATACATTCAATCAAAAAAAGAATTAAATATCGTGCTGGGATGGGAGTGTGTGTAAGATTTACCGCTTTATGGGCTACAACAGAAGCAAATGGTGCTCAATATCTTTCGGCGGTTGGATTAGGCGATAATGCTTTTACAGATGGTTTCTTCTTCGGTAGAGAAAATGGAGTAATGAGAATATATCATAACAGAGGAGGGACAACTGTTAATTCTTATGCTCAAACAACTTGGAATGTTGATAAGGCTGATGGGAAAACATACATACCCGCCATTGATTTTAGCAAGGGTAATGTATTTCAAATTAAGTTTCAATACTTAGGATTTGGACAAGTGTCTTTCTATATTGAAAATCCGAATACTGGAGAATTTCAATTGGTTCATGCCATTCGTTATGCTAACACACAAACTTTAACAACCCTGAATAATACTACTTTACCTTTCACCGCTTATATAACAAATGTTGGTGGAGCTGTAGCCGTCCAAAATGTGAAAGTTGCTAGTGTTGGATGCTTCATTGAAGGAACAGAAATCATAAGGGGTATTCCTTTTATTTATGAAAGTACCGCTGTAGCACATGTTTTTACAATGAGAAATAATGCGACTGCCGCAGGTGGTGCTCTTACCAATTATAGTATAGTTTATCCGCGACGACTAACTATCTTAAATACTGACTCTAAGACTAGTTGTATCATTAAAGTAATAAAAAATGCTACTCTAACAAATGCTGTCTATGTTGAAAATAATGCTAATACAAGTCTGGTTTCATTTGATACTTCGGCAACTGTGGCTAATGGGAATACCATTGCGGTTATCTTTGTAAATTTGAGTAGTGCTGAGACTGTTAATCTAAATGATTATGATTTGGACGACATGCTTCCGGGGGATAGATTAACTATAACATCACAAGCAACATCTGCTCAAACGATAAGTATTCAGTATGCTCTTACTTGGTTAGAAGATCCATAAAGCAAAAAAATAATATAGAATAGTAATTTTAAACGACTAGAGACTTTTTAAAGAACTTGATAAGATTATTTTTTTTAACTTCATTCATTTCTTCATTTTTTTCTAGAAATGACAGCACACATGACACATCGCAAAATCTATCATTATCAATTGAAACTGATAATTCATTTTTTTTCTGACACTCTTTACAAGATGCTTTATTTAATATACATCCTTCTTCTGTATATGTAGAATTCGCTATTTCTTCGCCAACATTAGCCTTTATTTCGGTAATTCCAGTCTCTCTCACAACAAGATCTGTTTCCTTAAAAGGAGTGCTTTGTTCCTCCATCATTTTTTCTGATGTGGCCACCAACGGAATAATTACTTTCACGTTGTCGTCCCTCGGCTTGTATTGCTCATAGAAAGAAACAATATCAGGCTTAGTCCATTTAAATGTCGGCATTTTGACATTGCCGCTGTCAAGATTCCATTTTTCAATTTCATTCAAGTAGTCTTGTTTGGTGTTGAGGTCAGTCATCTTATATAAAGATTAAAAAAAAATCTTTTAGCAAAAATATTAAGTGTATTTTTTTACTTCACTTTTAATGTCAGTAAATTTATCAAACCACGGCTGTTTCATAACCCATTCAAGATATGGTTTGTCAATGGTAGCAACATCTTGAATTTTCTTACCTTTATATTTACGAAATGGAAAAGTATCCTTTGGCTTGCCTTCTCTACTTTTTCAATTGCCTTAATTTCTTCGTCAATCATTTGTTGAACATCTCTTACTGAAAAGAATTCCTTATTCTTCTCAATTGAAAGTCGTCCAAATTTTTCATATAGTCTGGTGAGGGTTGTCATTGGTCTATATGGAGTGGTAAAAAATTTTATGGAAAAAAATTAATTAATTATGATAGAGCCCATTTTAACTCTACTACTTTAAATTCCCTTTTGTTTTCTCTAGTCTCAGTTTTCCTCAAATTCGCCCTTACCTTCGCTAGTTCTACATTCTCCTTTGTTGGTCTGGGTGGTAGTGGTGGTGGCATTACTTTTATATTGATATGATATAAAAATAATAAAATAAATTAAATTGTTTTACCGATATTATATATAATAAAAAATCTTACCTTTAAATAGAAATTAATTTTAGTTGATACTATGATATCATCGTCTAATTTATGTTGAAGAAAAAAAGTATTTTCACCCATTACAATTTCTCTCTTGCTTTCATTTCTTCATACTCTTTAAGTTTCCTGTTTCGTTCTTTCAATTTTTCCTTTCTTCTTATATTTACTACTTCGCGGTGCTTATGATAATAAGCATTTGCTTTTTCATTATTCGCCTTTCGTTTGTCTTCAGGTGTGAGATATTTCTTATGTCTCCCCATATCTATATTATAAGTAATATAATTTATTTCTTTAAATGGTTTTACATTTTAAATTAAATTATTATTTAATACAATCATCACCCTTAATTTAAGTTGTGCGATTGCTTCTTCACAAATTTGCCATTTGTGGATATTCAACATGGTCGGATCAGCTAGTAATGCTATGTTTCTCTGTTCATTCCAAAACTTAAAAGCCTTACTATATCGTTGAAGCGTTTCTCTTCTTGTGTATTTTTTAATCCTTCTATCGTGTGCTAGTGCTTCTGGAAAATGTAAGTTATATAGTTCTTTCAATTCCTTGTCTGCTTGTTTCATTATAGAAGACATATTATATAAGTAATAATATTTATTTCTTTAAATGGTTTTACATTTTATTTTTATAATACCTTTCAATGTCATCCTTTCTACGAGTTATACGAATAACTTTATGTCCTCCTATCATAACCTCTTCTTTCTCCGCAAAGAAGTCTCTATGAAAATCTGATTTTTCGTGTTGATATTTTCCATATATCCCTATTACCTTTCCGCATATACATTTATATTTCTTCTTTCTTCTTTCCTTCACATATTCCGCTCTCTTCTGTTTGCTAGTATCCATCTATATAAACGAAATTTTTTCTTTTATGATATATGTAGAAGGCTATTTTGCTGTTTTTGTTTCTTTGTATTTATTTTACGGGAAATCCATAGGAGAGGGTGCGATACATTTTACGAAGGTCAGTAGTATAGGGGGCCACTTCGGCACACTTTTTCAGTGCAGTTTCTCTACAGAAACCACACTAAGAGCCGTTATTCATTATTTCGTCTATCTATTTATAACAAATACAGAAAGACAAAAGAAAGAAAAACTGCTACCTGTAAATAATTATTATTAAATTACCTTTTGAAGTCTCCTCCAGTCTCCTCCACCTACCACACACAAGTGTGGTATGAGTAAATATCTTCGAATAAAAGCGGGCTTTTAGCCCCTTCAATTTTTTTTGACAAAATTATTCGTCGCACTAGATTATACTCCTATGCGGTAAAGGAGTTAGTAGTAAAAACTACTTTTTATTCAATCCTTCGTCTTTTGTATTGTTCATATTCTTCAATTACATTGTATGTTGTTTTTCCTCCTTCAATCATTCTTCTCGCTCTAATCTCATCATCAACTCCCATTGGTTGATTTTCAGCACTTAACCAATTCTCAAATAATCGTAATTGTTTTTTCTTGTTCAATTCTTTCCTCTTTTCTTCTCGCTTTACCAAATCTATTTTTTCCTTTCTTTCTGCTTCTTCTTTTTTTTGATTTAGCAATTCTTCAATAGCCATAAATTTATTTTGTTCTTCTTTTTCTTGGTTCTCTAATTCCGCCAATTCTTGTCGTTTTTGCTCCTTTTTACTCTGTATTATATCTATTTTGATTTCACTACTTGCTTTATATCTCGTTAGTTCAGCAAAGTTCTTATCTCTCAATTTCTCAATCCATTTATTTGGTCTTTCTCGTTCAACATACTCTTCATCACTCTCGCTTCTTCCGTCGTCTTCACTCATCATTCTTCGCACTTTCAATTGTTAAGACTACCCAAAAAAGGAAAAGTTGTCCATGTAAAAAAGCCACACGGGGGCTTTTTGACCTGAGCCTATAGGTGACTGGTGTAAAAAAATTTTTCACTTTTCCTTTTTATCGGCATTTCAAATTGTCAGCAGAAATCCAGAAATTCTCGCAATTGAGCAAAAGGTTTTTCCTCGTGCTTTTTTGTTCTGCGACTTTTTTTTTCAGAATTCCCAAAGTGGCTAAGGCAAGAAGACCAAACCCTTGCTGTTTTTGTGTGTCGTAGGATGTCGGACAACGAGCCTGAAGAGGAGCAACCAGAGGAGGTAATTTCATTTATGCTTTTTTGTTTTATGTGTATGCTGTTTCTTGTATAGGGCGCTATGGCCCTTCTGGAGGCACAGCAAGAAGCACAGGATGCACATGATGCACGTGTTCAGGTAAATTATATAAGTTTTATTTTTTTCTTGCCTTTCTTTATGTGTGTATAGCAAACAGAGGAAAAAAACGTCACCGACACTGCTATTGAGGTAAATCATTTTTATTCTATTGTTTTGTTTTATTGTCTGTATGATTAGGAGGTAACCGAAGATGCGAAGAACATGAGTGTAGAAGAAGTGCCTGATTGGTTGAGGCCGAGAGGTGCTAGGAAAAAAGGTGCAAAAAAAGGGGGAAGACCGACGGGCAGCAGAAATGTCGTTATTAGAATCAGCGACGTTCATGTAGTAATAGATAAGAAGGCAGGAAATGCCAAATATTATACTACAGAGGTTCCGAATTCTATTGCTGTTGTTGTCTGGGGATACCGATCTACTCCGCAAGAAATTTCAGAGTATGTCGTCGTATTTGAGCATCGTGAAGGAGAAACAGATACGATTATGGTGAGAACATGGCCTAATGTGGCGGAAATTGTTTCCCATTTTGGAAGAGTGGTTGAAACTATTTACAAAGCCAAGTTCATCCGTTAATTAAAAGCAGATGTTAAGCATAACTTTTTCATGTCGATCAATATTAATGCTATGTTCACCAAACACCGATCGGCATGAAAATGTTACGCCAGAATGTTTCCTTTTTAATTTATTTTTAATTAAAGGTCTAACTTTTCAACTTTCTTTTTTATTCTTGCACTACTTCTTATGTTTTCCGGTTTTACATCCAATGATTTTAATAAATTAATATTTTTTTTCTCTTTAGTAATTTGTTTTACTTTGTCTGATAATTGCTCCTTCAGTCCTTCTTCCTCATGGTGCTCTTCGACATTAGTCTTTAATAATTCACTCGGCCTTACTAAGTCTTCTTCTGATAGGATAACTTTAAATCCTTTCCGGCCCTTAACCTTGAATATAGTTTTACTAAATTGCTTGTCGCCTTTAGAAAAAATAGTTCGTTCAAGTTCCTTTCTCACTCTAGTTCCCTTAGGGAATTCATTAATTAAAGGATTTCGGTATATTTCCTGAGTGTTCTTTTCTGTTCCTTCATAAACATTAATTGGAACTGCTTTAATTGTTGTGTGATATGTTTTATTATAAGCATCGACAACCTCATGAATAATAGGAACCCATTGAAAATTTTCATTAAATTCCCATATTAAGTTTAATTCATTTCGTATTGTTCTAATAAACCTATCAATTATTCCCATTGTTCTGTGGTCGCCTACTTGAACAGTTCTATGTTCAATATTATTTTGTCTGAAATATTCACTGACTTGCCCCTTAAACTCACCACCATTATCTGAAGTAATTCTTTCAGGAACTTTTTTTGTAAATATTTTTTTTAATCCTTCTAAAACATAACCAGTAGTTTTATTCTTAATTGGCTCAATCCACCCACGACGACTATATACATCTATAGCAACTAATCCAAAATTATAGTTAGCATTACCTTTCTTTGTTGCAACTTTTGACATATCCATTAAATCAATAAATACTTGACTTAGTGGTTTTGCTTCTGGTGATGTTATTGTGTTCCATATCTTTGCTGGCTTTGATTGAAAATGTATTTCGGCCACTTCTTCAAGTTTTTCTTTCCGCTCTGTCTGCTCAGGAGTTTCTTCTTGTTGTTGCGGGCTATGTTTATAGTCCATTGATATTTTAGAATTGCGTTTCGTGCTCCGCACTCTCACTTATTCTAAAACATCGTTTTTTCTTTTTATTTTTATTTAATCGCAGACGATGTTTGTTGAAGACGTAGTCTGAAACAAATATCAAAATTTTAAAAACATTCTTGAGACATCATCATTATTTTTTTCTTTCTTGCTTGGTTTTTCTGATTGATTATAAACATTAACCGATATGTTTGACTTTTTACCATTTCCTTTTT
>WBZZ01000345.1:0-54005 GCA_019918135.1 Paulinella micropora
GGAGGAGGAGGAGGACGAGGACGAGGAACATGGAGAGGAGCCTCGAGGTGGCAGGGAACCCCTCAGAGAGGAAGAGGAGGAGGTCGGGGATATACCCGATATGGAGGGAGAGCTGTTCGAGCTCCAGCCCTCCCACCAAGAGGAGGAGGAGGCTCATGGGCAAGCTCCAACCCGAATTTCGGTCGAGCTCAGGCCTACAACACTGCCTCGGAGACCGATACGTCATCCTATCCGGACACTACTACAACATGCATCAGAGAAAGCAGTGGTGAGGTGAAGAGAGTGAGTGAGGGGAAGTTAGTGCTAGACGAGTTCTTGACAGTGTGGTAAGAGCGATAGAGGGAGTGTATATTGCACACGCAGTTAGCACGACATTATCCCCACCAACATAAACCCAAGACACCCACACCACTCAGCCACCAACACCATCAAAACACAAAGACAGCAGACAGAACTATGCATTAGTGTTAGATGGGGAAGGTGGGCGAGATAGGAAAAACACGATAGCTCAGGACAGTGGGTCTTCTAGGGACATAGCCTGCAATCCCGAAATATTACATGACATCAAGTCAGTACCACCTATTAAGCTAGTAACAGGTAACGGAGAGTGTGAGATAGGGCAGAAGGGACAGCAAGGGTAACACGCATCAACGGACACTGTAAACCGGTTACGGTGTCAAGGCCTATGCTACTTGACACTAGGTTACCCGTGAATATTGCGTCGACCGGCAGGATGGATCACATCCATCATCGGTCTGTCGTTCATCAGAATGGACAGTTACTTATTCTAAAACACCCCGTAAGGATTGAGGAGAGAGACGTGCTAGTAAGAGGCAAACTCATGTCGACCCTCCTTTACAGGTGGGATGACGAGTTTGACACTCCATTAGACATCAACGACCGTTACGAGCCTCCACACAAGCAAATAGAGAGGTAGTGGGGTGAAAGGGAGGGAAACCCCAAGAGAGAAAGAGAGAGAGAGACGAGTGTAGAAAGTCAGAAGGCAAAACGAGGGAGGTAACGCTGTATGCGTCTTATCCCCGCAAGCCAGGTTCAATCAGGAAGGTACATATAGAATTGTTCCACTATGCTTGTGGACACTATAGCGTTAAGAAGATGAGAGCTCTGGCGAATGCATTAGGCATAAAGCTAGTAGGAGACGAGAAGAAAGTAGAATACTGTGAAGCCTGCATGATAGGTAAGGCGAAGCAGTTGCCTATGTTTAAGGTCAATAGGATAGAGAGAGCTAGTAAGCCAGGATTAGTACTGCACATAGACACCGGGACGTGGTCAGCGCGTTCAATACACGGGAAGATACATAAATTTTCGGTTACGGATGATTACAGTTGTTTATTAAAGATTATTATCTTTCGCATAAGAACCAATTCATTGAATGCATGAAGCAGGCGGTAGCATTTTACGAGAGACAGACAGGAAATAGAGTTAGAGAGATAAGGTGTGATCAGGAGTTTGACATCCTGAAAGAAGTGATTGAGTGGTGGAAGCCGAGGCAGTTTATATGGAAGACCTCAGCAACGGGGGACAAGAATGGAAACACCATAGCTGAGAAAGCTAATGATATAACGGCAGGAGCCGCAAGGGCTATGCGGTATCATGCCCATCCGCCCATTTCATTTTGGGCAGAAATGGAGCATTCTGCCACCACCCTCCACAACATCTTGCCCGCCACTCATGGGCCAAGAAAAGGGATTTCCCCATATGAGCAGCTTTTAGGCAGAAAACCTTTTCTAACCCACCTCAGACCAATAGGATGCATGGGAGTTATGTACACAGATAAAGGTAGAAAAGGTTAGTTTAGAGGAAAGAAGGTGATGCTAGTAGGGTATGACTTGTTTAGGGAGTTATACAGAGTGTGGGACGGTAGGAAGGTGATAGCAGGAGTTAGAAACGTGCGGTTTAATCCGTACATGATAGGTAAGGAAGCACACCCAGATAGGACAGTAGAGTGGGATGAGGATGTAGCTGAGGGTGAGAGTGAGAGTAAGGATGTCGATCTCGAACAGACACACACCACAACCTCCACCACCACAGCCACAACCACCCACACACAATAGGACACGACACAGACTCATGACGATGACGACTCATATGACCATGTCGATGATGTTAGTCAGTCAGACAGTCAACAAGAGCAGGGGGAGTATGGAGGGGACACAGGGGGAGACAGCTTAGATCACAATCACACACCAACACAAAATAGCTTCTCTACACAGGACATCGACACAACATCGACAGCTGCACCCCATCCCACCGACACAACCCCACATACAACCAACACAGGACTAGGACACGCACACGCACTCACAGATGCATCTGATCCACAGACACAACACGAGAGAAGAGCATATGAAGACAGTGAGCAGCCTAGTAAAGGAAGGACATGGGAGCAAAGTGATAAGATCACAGAAACTAACATAGTTCACGAAGGAAAGAGAGCAAGACGGCAAGCACAACAACCACAATCACGACCACATACTGAACTAAAATGAGAACGAAAGGTAGTTGAGGTTCAGGAACTAGAGGGAGTGAGAGTCCCTGCAAGAGAGTGGGGAGAGGAGTGGGCAGAGAAGACTTATGGAGAAGGATGGGAGAGCAAAGTACGCATAGGAATAGTGAAGCAGAAATGTGCCCCCAAAGACAGAGTAAAAGTTAGAAAACAACCTAAGCCGTCTCACTTTGTACAGTTTGAAGACAAATTAGAGAAGATGCTAGATTCAGAGATCAGCAAGTACAGGGTAAGTGAGGGAGAGTCCGTATTGCCTGCCGGAGAGTCGGAGATTGCTATGTTATGTCATGAAAGATGCATGAATGAGCTGAATGAGCTTTTGCTTTATCTTAACATTCATGTGCCGAAAGAGATAGCAGAGCAGGGTATGACAGCGAAAGATTTGCAAGAAGGCATGAAGAAGGAGATACAGTCTCTTAAAGACTTTAAGACATACACTTGGGTTAACTATAGTGAAGCCAAAAAGGCTGGAGTTAGCAAGATAGTTAGGCTCACATGGGTTCATAAAGTGAAGATAGACGAGAACAATAGGAAGTTTGTTAAGTCTAGACTAGCTTTGAGGGGGAGACATGTTAGAGCCAGGAGTTAGTTTTAACCCTGATCAGTTGTTTGTTCCTTGTGCCTCGCATCGCTCACTGCTAATGCTTGCAAAGCTTGCTGCTTGGCATGGCCATAAGCTGTATGGTGTTGACTTTAAGAATGCCTACCTAAATGCGCGAATGCAGGACCCTGTGTTTGCATATGCTCCTGATGGGTTAGACAGAGAGGGGCATGAGGGGATGATTTTGCGTATTGATGGTGCTTTGTATGGCGCGCCGCAAGCAGGCCGTAGATGGTATGAGATATTAGCCCCGAAGTTAAAGGAGCTTGATTTTAGGCTTTTAGACTCAGACCTCTGTATGTTTGTTGAGAATGACAACCCCATAAGAGAAGCCATAGTGTGGATTTTTCATGTAGATGACTTAATCTTTACGGCGCCTAGCATGAACGCGTATGAAGATTTTGCAAGTGCTTTGGAGAAGCATTTCCCCCTAAAACGGCTAGGAGTTGCAAGGGAGTTCAAAAGGATTGAAATAGTACAGGAAGGAGGACGAATTATCCTTCATCAACGTAAGTACCAGTTACAGGTGTTAAGGGAGTTTGGGTATGGTAAGTCCCGCCCCGTAAGCACCCCTGCACTAGATCAGTTGCCCTTAGCTATGTCCGATGATGCAGCGTTGCGTAAGTTCGCTATAGCTAGCATAGTTGGTAGTCTTCTTTATTTAGCTAAGATGACTAGGCCGGATACAGAACGCTCAATCCACCTAGTGTTATGCAGACCATAGATAAGGGAGTCACTTATGCAATGTTAGGAAGGATATTGCGGTATTTAATTGGCTCATTTCGCGGTTTAGCATTTCACGGGCCTAAATCCTCGCAAGAGGGTCAATCCTATCCAAAAGTCACGTTAGCCTGATGCGGTCCATAAGGTTTGCAATAAGACCGGAAAGTCACGTACGGGATACGTAATTCTATGGGGAGCGGATCCTATAGGTTGGCTTTCTAAGAGACAGAGTAGGATAGCCCTTAGTTCGAATGATGCTGAAATATTTGCAGCAGAATGTATTAGAGAGGGTCTAGCTGTAGGTCATGTTAGACAGGAACTCGGAATTCCGCAAAAAAGTCCGGTTGAATTATTTGAGGATAATACCCAAACAAGTCTCGCAGGTGAACGGGGATTATCCGGACCACGCACCAAACATATACCTCTCGAACTGCATTTCATACATCATTCACAGAGAGATGGTGAAATAAAATTTATTAAAGTCAGTACTAAGAAACAAATCGGTGATCTACTCACCAAACCATTACCTCGTGATCAGTTCATGTATCTATTGAACAAATTCACTGTCATCATTCCGGAATTCCCGGAATGATCGCAGGTGTTTCACCGATGTTTTGTGTTTTGTTTTTCTTTGTGTTTTCTTTTGTGCGAGTGTGTCCTCTCCTATAGGTGTTGATCTGGGCGCCCGTGGCGATCGGATCGTAGGATCGAGGCCGTTGGTGGCGGGCCTTCGGAGGCTTGCCGGGACTCGGGTGGCGGGTGGCGACCCCCACCAGACATTTTCGGCGACCGGTGGCAGCGGAGATCGGACAACTTACCTTCTACGCAAAGAACTGATCGCTTACTTTCTTTTCACTTTTTTCACACAGCTCTACTATATTTATATATATATATATAATATTTCTAGACTTCCGATACCCCTTACGGGAAGCGCTTGCAAATTTTTCATTTGCTTAAGAACAATAAGACACTTATGGAGGATAGTTATAGCATTGACAAATAACTAAGGGGGAGCGTTGGTCATAGCTATTTCAATTTTAATCACCGTTACGTGGATAGTTGATTTGTCAATTGGACGGCCCGGGACAGTCAATAATGCCAATGTTAACTGTAAGGACTTAATACATCATTTACCAGTCATAATTATAACTACATAACTTGGTCATCTAAGTTAGTCAGTTTTGTGACGTGGCAGCTTCTGTGTGACGTGGCAGATTCTCCCGCGGTTAGTTCAGTTCTCTTACTTATACGAGCTATTAAAGTGCGTTTTCTTACTGCGAGACAGTCTTGCTAGAGTAGCCCGGAGTGATCCTGAAAGGGATCGGTAAAGGTTCCCGATGGCGAATCTCGACAGGATAAACAACAAGATTCCGTACAAGAAAAAATAATATATAAAAAATAATGAATATACTACCAAATGGAAGATTGTAATGTATTTTAACTATTTAAAACAAAAAATAAAAAAAAATTGAATTTCTAGCCGTTATAGCTGTTTTTCGACCGTTGGCAATTTATTTGCTAGATAGTTGTTTTGGGTTGCCTGAGCTTGGTTGTTCTTTGTTTTTATGTTGTTTTACATCAAAATCAATGTAATTATATTTAATTTATTAAATTTTAATGATATTACTTCAAATTCAAATTTAAATTCAAATGTGACTAAAAAATTTTCAAGTTGGTTACTGGTGGCAGCCACTCACTTATAATCGTTACTACTGATACGACAGGATAAAATGATGCAAGAAAAAGTGTAAGAAAGGCTAATTATATTATTTTCATTACATTATTTTAATTTTTTTTTTGAATTTCCAGCAGTTATAACAGTTATTTTTATTGAACGGTTTTTGTTCTGCTTAATAGACAGGATACTATGATAAAGGAAGCTACATAGGAAACTAAGAACAAAAGTTTTCAGAACATGTTGATACTTTGTAAAATCAAAGTACCATACTTGTTTCGATAAGCTATGAAAAAAAATTTAAAAAGAATTTGAACTGCTAGCAGTTACAACTGTTTTTTTACTGTTTAGCTGATTCAAGTTCAAGTTGGTAACTTTTTGGTTTTTTGTTACTAGTACACTTTTGTTTGGTTTTTCTTCGAAATTTCATACAAACTTATGTTTTATTTAATCAACTTAGTATCATGATTCAATAATATTCTTTTGAATTACATTGAATTTTCAAATTTGAATTCAAATTCAATTTGAAAATTTCAAGTAGTACATTCTAGTAAGTGGCCCGTGCAAGTAGCCTAACGGTCCGAGCCTAGTGACTACTTTATGACTGGGTGCATGGCTGCGATTTCTAAGCTAACGCATTGGTTTTATGCATCAAAATCAATGTAAATATGCTGAAAAAACTCGTATTAATATTATTTCATGCATACTTCAAGTACTACTCCGTGAGTACGTATAACGCCGGACTACAAGTGAGTGGCAAGTAGTTTAAGTGTGACAAGTGACTAGAGTAAAACTGTCTCACTCACTCTGCTCTCTAAGCTACCGCACCGTTTTTATGCCTCAAAATCATTGTAAATATGCTGAAAAAGCTAGAATTAATATTATTTCAGGCATACTTCAAGTAGTCTGTGAGTATGAATAACGACTTCAAGTGAGTGGCAAGTCAGACTGAGCGAGCCGTTTCCGGCTGGGTTCTAACTTGGTTAATGTTGGTTTCTCTTTGTTTTCATGTTGTTTTACATCAAAATGAACTCTATTTAGTTTGTTTATCAAATTTAATAATGTTCAAATTTTAAATTCAAACTTGACAAAATTCTTCAAGTTGGTTTAGAATTACCATGATATTAATAGACACACTTGTATTCCAACTGATATAAATTCATACAAATATTTCTTTTTGTTTTAGGCGAGCTGTGGTTGTGGTGCATCATCACCATCATCATCATCAACAACAACAACAACAACAGCAACTGTTGTTGTTGTTGTTGGTGGTGGTGGTGGTTGTTGTTGGTGGTTGCAGTAATCGTTGTTGTAGTTGGTGTTGTTGGTTGGTTGTTGTTGTAGTTTGGTGTCGTTGTTAGTTTTCGTTGTTGTTGTCCGTGGCGGTGGTAATACATACATACACTACATACATTACATACATTGCATACATACATACATACATACATACATCCGTCGATCCGTCCATCCATCCATCCGTCCAAACATACATCCATCCATACATACATACATACAAACATACATGCATGCATACATACATACATACATACATACAATGATACATTCATACATTCATACATACATACATACATACATAACATAACGTAACATAACATACATACATACACACATACATACATACATACATACATACATACAATGTACATACATACATACATACATGCATACATACATACATGCATGCATGCATACATACATACATACATACATACAATGTACATACATACATACATACATACATACAAACATGCATACATACATACATACATACCATGTATATACATACACGTGTCATACATACATACATACATACATGCATACATGCATACATACATACGTACATACATACATACATACATATGTTACATACATACATACATCGTCATATGCTTGAGTGGTGGTGTGGTGGCGTGTGGCGTGGTGGCGGACATGGTGTTGTTGTTGTTGGTGGTGGTGGTGGCGGTGCTTTTGGCGGTGGTGGTGGTGCGTTTGGTGTTGGCGGTGTCGGTGCTGTTAGTGGCTGTTGATGGTTGTCGGCGTAGTAGTAGTAGTAGTAGTAGTAGTAGTAGCAGGTAGTAGTAGTAATATTTGCTGCTGTTGTTGTTGTTGGTGGTGGTGGTGGTGTTGATGATGACGATGTTGCTGTTGTTGTTGCTGTTGTTGTTGGTGTTGTTGTTGGTGTTGTTGTCATTGTTATTGTTATTGTTATTATTATTGTTGTTGTTGTTGTTATTTGTTGCTGTTGTTGGTGTTGATGATGATGTTGTTGTTGTTGTTGTTGTTATTGTTGTTGTTTTGTTTTGCTGTTGCTGCTGGTAGTGGTGTGGTGATGGTCGCTGTGGTTGTGGTGCATCATCATCATCATCATCATCGTCAACAACAACGACAACAACAACAACAACAACAACAACAACAACAACAACAACAACCAAAACAACCACAACCACCACAACAAGCAATCAATAAATTCACACATACATCCATTACATATGTAAATGCATGCACAACCACACATAAATACAGCATACCTACATACATACATACATACATACATACATACATACATACATAAGTCTCAAACACCAACACAACCCCGCGCAAAAAAAGTTGTTTCGAAGTTCAACGACTTTTTGTTCCAACACCCGAAAGGTCACCCTTATTTTGTGGTGTTTTTCCAAAACTCTCGTCCGGTCCGGTTTTCCCGTTTTTTTTGGGGGGGTTGTTGGCAAGAACTAACGACATGTCGAAATTGCAGAGTCTTGTTGCTGTGTCGTTGTATCTTTTGTACTTGCTGTGCATGTCTATTTACACATATTTTTGAGGTGTTTTCACTTTCTCTTTAGTTTGTGTTTTTTCTGGGCTTTTGTGGATGCTCATTGCCTTCAGGCCGACATGCTGGGAAACAAAAAGCGGCCTTTGCGGGAGGTACGTCAAACTGATCAAGCAAGATATGAGGCCAAGGTATGCTGTGCTTGCTTCTTTGCGTGCTGACAACTTTTTTGAAATGATTGCAGCACTTGTTTCTTGTGTGTTTGTTGTCATGCAGGCCAGGTTGGTGCTCGGTCTGTCTGAACAAGAACCTACCTTGGACACTTTTTGCTCCAGGTCCTCTTCCTCCTCTCTTGCGTCCTCTTCCTCTTCCTCTGTTTCCCAGCCTGCTCAGAATAAACCTAAACAAAAAGCAGAGTAGTAGTTGGAGTAGTAGTAGTAGTAGTAGTAGGGGTAATGGTTAGCAGTAGTAGTTGTAAATAGTAGTAGTAGTAGTAGTAGTAGTAGTAGTAGTAGTAGTATAGGGTCGCACTTCGAGACAAATTTTCAGAGCAGACCCCGCCACCACAGAGACACACACCGGCCGGCCCGCCGGGACAAAATGGCAACGGACGGGAAAAGTGGAAACGGTTAATAAAATGATAAACATAGCCTTTCTCAACATTAAACACAGTCACAGCTGTCAATTTGAAAAAAAGAAATATAACGGGTTTTGCGATTTTTTCTTTACTTTTTTTGTTAAAGTTTCTGTTAGATAGAAAAATAAAATATAATTCGTCAGCCAAAACTTCAATGCGACGTGTCGTTCGTTTCGTGCGACGCATCGTTTTGCTCTTTTGCGTCGTCGTTCTTTTTTTGCAAACATAAAGCTTATTCATACCCCTCATCATATAATGTCATTAAATCTCATACCAAACAATGTAAAAGATAAATATATGTGGAAAGAACAGTTCGAAATTAATAGATATAGTTTAAGCAAGTTAAATGAATTGAAAATAAAGGCAGATAAAGAGATTGAAAAAGGCGAAGCGATAATTGAGAATATGAAGAAAGAGTTGATGAATAAGAAGGAGAGGCGAGTTGCGTTGAAAGAGACGATAGATGAAAGAGAGAAGGAGAGAGACGAGATAGAAGAAGACTTAATGGAGGATAGACGAAATAAGTTGAAGAAAAGAAAGATTGAGAGTGAAATAAGATTGATGAAGCATTGGAAGAAGCAGAATAGAGGAATGATAGTGGCAGAGGAGCTTGTTAAGATGGAAAAAAGAAAGATTGAGAGTGAAATAAGATTGATGAAGCATTGGAAGAAGCAGAATAGAGGAATGATAGTGGCAGAGGAGCTTGTTAAGATGGAAAAAATGATTGAAAAAGGAACGACATTTACAGAAGCATGTATGATGATGAAAAGATTAGATGAAATAGGGATAGACGTAGGGGGAGATAATAGAAATATGAATAAAGCGTATAGATAATTGATTTTATATAAGTCCTGGGCACGACATTAAACTACCCCTACATGTACATACATAGTTTGTCCCTGTGTATGTATGTGTAGGTTGCAATGCTTCCGAAGAAGAAGGAAGAAGAAGCACCAGCAACTCCTCCAAAGGTAATAATCTCTTTTTCCTTTTTTTTGTTGTTCTCATTGCGTAAATGATTCATATAGGATGCTCCAGCTGATGTAAAAACCCCTGTAAAGGTGATACTGATTGCTGATTTCATTTTTTATTTTTTATTTTTTAAAACATAGGATGTCACTGATTCCTTCAAAAAGGTTTTACTCGGTTCTGCGGGAGGGGCAAAGTTTTCACCTTCTAGAGCAGCAAATGTCTTTTTTTTGGAAGAAGAAAAAGGGGATTTCTATGTTTATGAGAAAAAAGAAGGAAATCAAGATTTTGCTGAAATAGAAGCATTAGGTGCGGCTTCATCAATCAAGCAGTTGAAAGTAGGCGGTAGTGTTTGGGTAGTTTTTCACAGTGTGGATGGAAAGTTGGTACCACAGTTTTTTTCGCCAAAATTTTCAAACATTGAGAAGGTTTGCCAAATCTCAAAGTCTTTGAGTTTGGTGAAACAAATTGTACAGACCAAATTGTACTCCAACAAAGCCGAACGTACCAGTAAGTAAGTAAAGAGGTTAGCCAAGTAGTTATTCTATAACTATTTGAGCTGTTAGCAAAGAGAAAAAAATTAATGTTAATAATTGTAATTAAATTATAAATCCATTATCTCTTTTTTCTTCTTAATCCGGGCACTACTACGGATATTTTCCGGCTTTATGTCTAATGACTTTAATAAGTGGCCGGTCTTTTTTTCCTTAGTTGCTTCCTTGACTTTATCAGCTAGTTGAGGTTTAACTTCTTCCGGTTCTTGTTCGTTCATTTTGGACTTTAATAATTGTTGAGGACTGACTAGTTCATTTTCACCGATTATCAACTTAAAGCCTTTCCTGCCTTTCACAGTATATACTTTTTTTGAGTACTGAACATCACCCTTAGAAAAAACAGTTCTTTCTAGTTCTTTTCTTACTGCTGAGCCCTTAGGAAATTTATTAATAAGACCGGCTCTATATATTTCTTGATCGTTTTTCTTTTTACCCTCATAGACTTCCATAGGTGTAGCCTTTATTGTATTATGATATGTATTATTATAATTATCAACAATGTCATTAATGTAAGGAACCCAAATAAAATTATCATTCACTTCCCACATAAAATTTAAATCATTCCTTATTGTTCTAATAAATCTATCTACAATACCCATAGTACGGTGATCGCCTACTTCGTTAGTTGTATGTTGAATTCCATTTTCTTTGAAGTATTCTGCAACTTGCCCTTTATATTCACTACCGTTGTCGGACGTAATCCTTTTAGGTTCAGGCATTTTCTTTAATCCTTCTAATACTTCACTGGTTGTTTTATTTTTGATCGGTTCAATCCAACCACGACGAGAATAAACATCAATCATTACTAAGCCAAAATTGTAGTTTTTGTTTCCTTTCTTAGTAGCTATTTTAGACATATCCATAAGGTCAATAAACACTTGGCTTAATGGTTCAGGTTCAGGGGCTAGTATAGTATTCCATTTTTTAGGGTTCTTAGATTGATGGTGTATTTCAGAAGCCTCTTCAATTTTCTGTTTTTCAAGTTCTTCGTTTTTGCCTGGAGTTTCTTCCAGTTGTGAGTTAGCGGTCGTATGCTTATGGTCCATTGCTATATGCGACTAAAATAGGAAGGTAGTTTATCACGATATATAAAAGAGTAAATAATAAGTCGTGCATAAAGTATATATATTAAAACTTTAAAAATATCTTAGATGTATCATTGTTTTCTTTTTTTGGTTTCTCGGGTTGTTGATTATAAAACATTTACGCTAACACGGCTAGATTTCTTACCGCCTTTCTTTGGCTTAGGCTCTTCCTCTTCTTCCTCAGATTCGCTGTCCTCGCTATCTTCTTCCACTTTCTTTTTACCACTTTCTTCGCCATCTTCTGTTTGGCTTTAAGTTTCATCTTTGATATTTTATCCGCAATGAGGTCAACAAAGTCGTGTTCAACCTCTTCATCGCTTTCCTCACTTATCTCACCGTCCCGCCCCTCAATCATATCTTTCGCCAACTGCTTCTTAGTAATGTGGTCCATCTTTTCGTCATTGGTCATTTCTTTCACATTCTTAGCCTCTTCCTCAGCAAGTAGTTCCCTCGCCCTCTCAATCTTTCTCTGCCTAGCATATTGCTTCTTCATTACAGTCGCTTTTTCAAGGTTCTTTATCGCAATCTCTCTATTACCTCTTGGCATAGATTTTCTGATGGAAAATCGGTTTGTTTTTTAAAACAAACTTGTGTTTGTTTCGGTTGTATATCTAACCAAAAATAATTTTTATTCGGATTAATTATTATCCTAAATATACAATGAGTCAATATAAGTCGCTCTTAGGCTTGTCTGAAATTGCGGTGGACTCACTAGATATAAAAAATTTAGACTTAACTAACACTAATATTATCGGCTTAAACACAGATAGGGTGCCAGAAGATGCTGACCCTGTAAATCTTTATTACAATGACGGCCGATTCGATGCGAGATTATCTACCAAATCAACAACAGACATTAAAGAAGGAAGCCGTTTATACTATACAGAGCAACGAGTTAGGGACAACGACGAAGTCAAAGCCTCAACTCAACACCGCTCGAATACAAGTAATCCGCATCAAACCAGTTTATACAATTTGATAGATACAAACATATTCGCACAAGCAAGCGGAGAATACTTAACATACAACGATGTAGAAGGCAAACGGAAGAATACATATTTAGGGTCAATTGACACACTCTCTGATGTAGTCATTACAGCACCAGTGGCGATGAATAGCTATCTAACATATAACTCAATAAACTGGGTAAATAAAACCTTTCCGATAAATGTTGATGAATTCTGCAATATTAGTATGGGAAGGAAGAATATAACAGGAGTTAATTTACTAAATACCAAAGATGTTGATGAATGGATATTTGAGCATCAAGATAATAATGATAAAGTTTCAGCGAGTGGAAGCATAGATAGCCACAGCGATGTGACAATAACAGACTTTCCAGCAGATAACCAACTGCTTATGTATAGCACAGGACAATGGAGAAACACCACACCACCCTTTCTTAGATTAGACGGCACTGCTAGTATGACGGGGGCACTAAATATGGGTGGTTATGCTATTTCAGGAGCTTCTACGTATAATGGAATAAATCTCGCTAATCTCGCAGTTGATGGTTCGGTGGTTAAACTAACAGGAGACCAAACCATAGGAGGAATTAAAACATTTAGCAGTATAATAAATGCGAGTGCGGGGATTAATATGAAAAGCCAAAGCATAACAAATGTAAATCAACTAAATGGCAGGTCTATCACAACTTGGCTATCAGAGCACGATACGAACACGGCGAAAGTGTCGGCGAGTGGAAGTATTGATACACATAGCGATGTGATTATAACAACAGCAACAGATAATTAACTACTCATTTATAGCACTGGACAATGGAGAAACGTGGCATCACCCTTTCTTAGATTAGACGGCACTGCTAGTATGACGGGAGGACTAAATATGGGAAACCAAAGCATAACAAATGTAAATCTTGTTGATGGTGTGGATGTTTCTGTTCTTGATACTTCGGCAGTTAAAACCTCAGGAAACCAAACCATAGCAGGAATTAAGACATATAGCAGTGGCGTTGAAATAACTGGAAATTCAATCAATTCAACAACAAAAGGCACATTCATCGTTTTCAATTCTACCAGTAATATCGGTTCAATTGCTAGTTTGGATATGAACACGGCAACATATTACAACTTTGAAGTTTCTGCGAAAAAAATAAGTTTTATTATTGACGGGACGATTGTTTCGTGGTTTAATGCTACTGGCTTAGATTGTAATAGTAGTCGGATCGTTAATCTAGGAGCACCACAAAATGCGAATGAAGCAGTAAATAGGCAATATCTGGATGACAATTGTGTGAAACTAACATGAGACCAAACAATAACAGGAAGTAAAACATTTAATGGGGCGAGCACTACGATAAAATATCTAACTTTAACGAACAATGCCGATTTTAATAATCAAACTATCATTAATGGTGGAAATATAACATATAATGGGGCGAGGATATAACTAAACATTCGACAATCTTGGGGGTATCCCTTTTTCCGAAATTTTCCATGAAGTATATGGACTTTTTTGAAAACGTGTGGAAATGAAAGGAAATGAATTCCCTGATTGCAGAACATATAAAAATAATATTAAAATATGTTTTTATTAATTGTAATACACTTTAACTTCATCTTCAGAGGTGGGCAGGAACCGGTCCGACACGGTAATTTTTCTACTTTTTCGTAGTCCCGGCTACCATGAATCTATGATGATAACAATGCCGAATATGCAGAATTTGCTTTTACTGTTTATTCTTGCTTATATTAAGCATTTTACTATATTAAGACATGGTTTTACCTTCAAAAAATTCTGTTTGCCCGCTGTGACGTACGCTGGTACGTAGAGGGGGGAGGGGGGGGGGGGGGGGTGGGGGGGGGGGGGGGGGGGGGAATGGGTCGGAGGGAGGACGCTTCACATCAGATTCTGGTGCATTATCAGAGTTAAACAAATTTCTAATTTCAGTTTTTAGAAGAAGCGTTACAGTTGCAGTTGCCCTAGACAAAAACCATTATGAAAAAGTCGGACCCAGAAAAATTCATTCAAAAAAAATAATCACATACGACCACGTCCACGTCCACGTCCACGTCCACCCGCAGCACGACGTGCGCGGCGACGTCCGCGCAAACGGATTCCTGAGTTACGCATTCTCCAACTTGCGTCGGAGCGATCTGAATCATCTACAATATGGATAGCATCATGTTAAGGAGGAGAAGAACAAGAAGAAGAAGAAGAAGAAGAAGAAGAAGAAGAAGAAGAAGAAGAAGAAGAAGAAGAAGAAGAAGAAGAAGAAGAAGAAGAAGAAGAAGAAGAAGAAGAAAACTAATACCATGCTTTTCTTCCTCTGAACCAGAAGATCGATCAGACGATGAGTCAGTTGATGAACTGGAAGATGAAGTATCAGATAAGTCATCCTCTGAATCTGCCACTGGTTCTGCAGGCTGAGCAGCACCAAGCTCTTCTTCCTCAGGGAACCCACAGTCGCATCGTTCGAAATGGTTCCACGCTTGTTCAATAAGCTCTGCCTTCTTGAACTGTTTCCGATCGGAGTTTTGCGTTGCAACACCATGCATTCTCATCCATGATTTCAATTCGCTAACTACCATCTGCTTGGACGCAAATTGCTTTTTTTCCTCTGACGATCTTAGCAACGTGAGAATTTTCCGCCAAGGCTCAGAAGCATTTCCAAATGCTAAATCCTGCTCCTGCTTTTCTTCGCTAGTAAGCTGTCTTGCACCACGCCATCTCGGGTGAGCTGGAGGACGTCCTTCATTAACAAAATAAGTGCGTGGTAAGGACAGCAGCTCTTCATCGGTCAAACGCGTAAGTGCGTTCATTTTCTCCTGTCGTTCTTGAGGCAACTCCATCCAATTTACAGGTAGCTCGTCGATCAATCGAAATTCTGCTCTCCATTCCTTGCCTTTTGCATCGACACAGGACATATGAGCAGGACGGCCGGGCAGGCCGCCTTCGAAGTAATCTCCATCCACCTCTACTCTGGTCAAATTTCCACCTGCTAACATTTCCTCCACATGTGCTCGCTCATCCGGCCCTAGGTATTTAGTAGCCAAAGCACGAATATCCTTCTTCAGGCGCGGATTGACGAAGTAGCCGACTGGAAGCTTGGGAGGCATGTCGGTCGCTGTCATAAATAGAGAGAGAGATAGATAGATAGAACGAGAGAAAGAGAGAGAGATATATATATATATATATAGAGAGAGAGAGAGAAAGAGAAAGATAGATAATATTATTACCGGGGCGTCCGATAAACAAATTGATCGGTTCTCCTCTGGGATCATCACGCACTCCATGAAAATCCTGTGCGTCTCCCCAAGTAGCGATCTCTACAGTCGGCAAAGCGTCAGGATCTTTCTTGGTGATTCTATATGCCAAGGGTTTGTTGTAGTTTTTGAAACTCTTGTTCATACACGGGCTAAAATGAGTCATCCAGTCGTAGTTACATCCGAGAACAACCAGCACATGCCTCTTCTTGTGCTGCTTCTTGAATGCAAGAATGAGCTTTAATAACGCTTGAGCGATGTTAGTTGTCAGGAAGGTGCTCTTCCACCCGATATCCATAACTCGAAATTCCTGATCATCTCCATCGTGCCCGTGCCCTGGTGGCTTGCGATGTGACTCTACTTGGAAACGGATTCCTCTGTCAACGACATTGAGCCCAAGGAAACCCAGCATCGCCCACGCGGTGTTATCACCAGCTCCGTCCCACTCAAGATATAATTTCCACGCTTGCATTGTGCGAGGGTTCCAAAGTTGCCAATGTAAAAGTGCGGCAAGCATAGTAATGTTGCTGTTCGCGCCGTGTTCTACCGCGCCTTCAAGGTACGTCAGAATAAAATGCGTATCGGTAGTGTAGCAGGTATTGATTCCAACGCAAAGGCGAAACACAATTTTTCCTTTGAAATCTTTCGCGGCGCGGCGGCAAGATGGGATCTTCACTGGCGGTTTCATATCGGCTGATATGACTGTGGCAGCAAAATCTGCTGGTGCTGCCTTCTTGCGCTGCATGCTGGCAACGCGGCACGCCCTGTGAATTTTGTGATGAAGCCTGCTACGGCGACGCCATTCTTGAGCTTCTACTTCAGTCCTGAAACCGTTAGAATGATCAGCAGCAAGCTCTGTGCAGATCTCGCATTTTGAGAAATCTCCTTCTGCAAAACAAACCTGTAATAAGTAATGATAACGAAAATATGCATAATACCTCTGACAAACTTGACGTGCGGAAAATCCATGCGCCAAACTTTGTTGATCGTATTGTCTGTCGGAGGATTATTTGGATCAACTCGTTTCGAACAACCAAACCGAAGGCACATATCTTTCCAATTCTCGCGAACATAGTTTTGGACTCCTGCGTCCTGAGCCATTTCTTGCATCCTCCATATTCCGTCGCTGCATATCTCCGGGTAACTCTCCATGAACTTCTCGCAGAGTAATACTGCTACCACATCTTCTGTTTCAGGAACGGTTGAGTAGCTTTTTGTCAAAACCTTCGTGTTATTTGCAAGAAGTTTGTGTGCTCTTGACAAAACTTTATCACCGATCCCGTAGATACGCTGCCAGGCTACTTTGCACACAGCCTCCGTTAAATACATATACTGAAACGATCCAGTTTTTGTTTGAAACGATTCAAGCTGCGAAGCTGCCCAAGAATAAAGCTCACTGAGAGACGATGACGCATTCTTCGCTCTCGTGTAAAGCACATCACGCGTGTCGATAAATGAATAACACTTCCACTTTTTGCAGCAGACAGACTTAACTTCCCTGTCCAAGTCGGCGAAGGTAATCCCCAACAGTTTTTGGAGCGCAGACGGTCTCTGAAGCTTCACTGCACCTTTCGTGCGACTTTTCATCGTGTAGGGGCGCGTTGGATTCTTACGTGGTCTGCTGTAAGGAATTGGTGATAATCTCATGATGTTATACAACAGCTCATTCGATTCCATAAGCTCGTCGAAGTTCAATCGAAGCTCGTTGGATAATTCCGCATCGTCCACGCCGACCAGAGGAGGAAGCAATCCAGGGTTGATAGATGCAGCATCACCGTTTGAATCCGTATCTGAACACTCTTCGTCGACGTTCTACGCAAACAAGATCGCTTATGAACATTAACCAGCATGAACATAGACAGGTAGAGAAAAAAAATTACCATGGAGCCAGTAGGAAGATATAGTCTAGAGCTGCTGCAGCTACTAACATCATATCCTGTAGTGACAGTAGAACTGTCTGACTGTTTCCAGCTGTCGAGGTTAGCATCAACGTCAGGAACACCTGCCTGTAAAAAAGAATCTTCTCAGTAATAATTTTCATTTATTTATTTTTTACCTGTGCATCACTCAAGCTTGATTTTTCTGTGATGACTGTAATGTCCGAGCTTTCCCTGGGCAGAAGCGTGCGGCGACTATCTGAAATTGAGGACACGCTGTCGAGAAGCTTCCTCTTTTTTTCCGGCGGAATAGATGATGACCTGGAGAGCGGTTGCTTTCCATCAGAACTAATACTGCTGACCGACGCTAAAAGTTCAACCAACTAACATAATTTACCTTCACGTTCGGTCGGCAAGTGTCATCGTCGAGCTTGTTGAACCCTTGCGATGAGGAGTTGATGAGATGCATTGCATTCCTGCTCGATTCGTTAATGAATTTAATTGGATGCATCCCTGTTTGCAGGGAACTCCCAATTTTCATAGTGAAATGATCAGAAAATGCAGCATGATCTGCAGCACGCAAAGATTTTCCTCCTGGTTCGAGGAGCCCAAGCTGAAAAGAAGGAGGAAGGTATTATCAGCAAAGACTCCGTAGCCACCACCACGGTGTGCCACATATATCGGCGCCTTGCTAGCCCTCAGCATGGCATACCTAAAGTTTGAAATACACATGAAAAAAATGGCAGCGCTTCCCGTTAGAGGGAATCACTAAAAAAAAAAAAGGACAGAGAAAGGCTCACTGATAGAAGGCCACACACACTAGCTAGTTATACTAAAGCTAGTATCTATACTCCCCTCTTTAAACTATGCTATATAATAATAATAATAATAATAATAATAATAATAATAATAATAATAACAATAATAACAATAATAACAATAATAATAGATTTATCAGTCAATTGGCCTTTGATCCTGTCGGACATGTGCCTCCATTGGTAGCACGGGGCCGTTCGGTGACGCGGCTCCGCTCCAAAGACTCAATAATAATAATAATAATAATAATAATAATAATAATAATAATAATAATAATAATAATAATAATAATAATAATAATAATAATAATAATAATAATAATAGTGCTTCTCAGTCAATGGCGAATGCATTTCTGCACATGTGCCTCCATCGTCTCACCCGTGAGGGGAGTACGAAGATTTGACGATAGGCTCTACTGACACCCCCGCAAGGCAGCTCCAAGCAACAATAATAATAATAATAATAATAATAATAATAATAATAATAATAATAATAATAATAATAATAATAATAATAATAATAATAATAATAATAATAATAATAATAATAATAATATATTGAAGAGGAAATGCAAAATCATGCCGGTCAGTTTCACAAACTTTTGTGCAGAGTTTTTTCCACAGATTGTTGTGTACAGAAGAAAAGAATAGCATTCCCGCTCATTCTGAGCTGGGAAAAGAGCGGGAATGCTGTTACATCTTCTCGAAATGTCATGCTCTCAATAAAATCTCTGCACAAAAGTTTGCAAAACAGCAATCCAAAAACGAGTTTCATCGAATTGCTGGTTTGTGAAAAATAGATTAAGCTGGGTCGTGCAATGTTAGGAAATGACATTTATAGCTTCAACAAACACGTTGCAGCAGAAACATGCAAGGGATGACATGAGTTGAGAGTACGTACTAGGAAGGAAATGCAAAATCATGCCGGTCGGTTTTCACAAACTTTTGTGCAGAGTTTTTTCCATAGATTGTTGTGTACAGAAGAAAAGAATAGCATTCCCGCTCATTCTGAGCTGGGGAAAGAGCGGGAATGCTGTTACATCTTCTCGAAATGTCATGCTCTTAATAAAATCTCTGCACAAAAGTTTGCAAAACAGCAGTCCGAAAACGAGTTTCATCGAATTGCTGGTTTGTGAAAAATAGATTAAGCTGGGTCGTGCAATGTTAGGAAATGACATTTATAGCTTCAACAAACACGTTATAGCAGAAACATGCAAGGGATGACATGAGTTGAGAGTACGTAGGAAGGAAATGCAAAATCATGCCGGTCGGTTTTCACAAACTTTTGTGCAGAGTTTTTTCCACAGATTGTTGTGTACAGAAAAAAAGAATAGCATTCCCGCTCATTCTGAGCTGGGAAAAGAGCGGGAATGCTGTTACATTTTCTCGAAATGTCATGTTCTCAATAAAATCTCTGCACAAAAGTTTGCAAAACAGCAATCCAAAAACGAGTTTCATCGAATTGCTGGTTTATGAAAAATAGATTAAGCTGGGTCGTGCAATGTTAGGAAATGACATTTATAGCTTCAACAAACACGTTATAGCAGAAACATGCAAGGGATGACATGAGTTGAGAGTACGTAGGAAGGAAATGCAAAATCATGCCGGTCGCTTTTCACAAACTTTTGTGCAGAGTTTTTTCCACAGATTGTTGTGTACAGAAAAAAAGAATAGCATTCCCGCTCATTCTGAGCTGGGGAAAGAGCGGGAATGCTGTTACATCTTCTCGAAATGTCATGCTCTTAATAAAATCTCTGCACAAAAGTTTGATAATAACACGACCCTTTTTCCACACGTTCAAATTTCAGACCGGCCCGAGAAAAATTTTAAGGTTGAAGGCGCTGACTGGTAGTTATGTCTTTGGAATTCAACTCATTTTGCTCGTTTGTCAACGTGTAGGATCACTTTCTGACTCTGGCATGTCTACGAAGCACATTGCCAAGACTCTGCAAGCCATTCTCAAAAATTCGCGTGGGGAATTGTTCCTTAAAATCAACGGGTCTGCAGACGTGCTGCCCTTTGATTGTGTGGAGATTCCCCACGCAGTCTTTTGCAAGCATGATCTGGTATATGCTTGCTCACTTACTTACTTACTTATTTATTTAATGTGCAACATGCAGGGCAAAGGCGATTTGGAGGAGTTGGTCCGCGGCTTCAGCTACACCTGGAATGCACAAGGTATTATGTATGTATGTATGTATTTATAATGCATGCATCGTAGGGATCCTGCTCAAGAATAAGCCTGTGCCCTGGGACGACGGATTGGGAGAAGCTCCTCCCGCAAAAAGGCAGAAGAGACAGGAGAAGGAGAAGGAGAAGGAGAAGAAGGAGAAGCAAAAAAAGAAGGACAAAGGGAAGGAGAAGGAGAAGGAGAAGAAGAAGGAGGAGGAGAAGAAGAAGAAGGAGGAGAAGAAGAAGAAGAAGGATGAAAAGGAGAAGAAGGAGGAGGAGAAGAAGAAGAAGGAGGAGGAGGAGGAGGAGAAGAAGAAGAAGAAGGAGGAGGAGGAGAAGAAGAAGAAGAAGGAGGAGGAGCAGAAGAAGAAGAAGAAGGAGGAGAAGAAGAAGAAGAAGAAGAGGGAGAAGGAGGAGGAGGAGGAGGAGAAGAAGAAGAAGAAGAAGGAGGAGGAGGAGAAGGAGAAGAAGGAGGAGGAGAAGAAGAAGAAGGAGGAGGAGGAGGAGAAGGAGGAGGAGAAGAAGAAGAAGAAGAAGGAGGAGGAGGAGAAGAAGAAGAAGGAGGAGGAGGAGAAGAAGAAGAAGGAGGAGGAGGAGAAGAAGAAGAAGGAGGAGGAGGAGAAGAAGAAGAAGGAGGAGGAGGAGAGGAAGAAGAAGAAGGAGGAGGAGGAGGAGAGGAAGAAGAAGGAGGAAGAGGAGAGGAAGAAGGAGGAGGAAGAGAGGAAGATGGAGGAGGAGGAGAGGAAGAAGAAGGAAGAGGAGGATGACCAGCTGAGTGGGTTTCCCCCTCTGGATTCGGGAAGGTTCGCGTGTGGGCCCACAAAGGAATTTTCACATTCCTATCCGGATTAGATTATCAAGACTGGTATTATTATTATTATTGTTATTATTATTATTATTATTATTATTATTATTATTATTATTATTATTATTATTATTATTATTATTATTATTATTATTATTATTATTATTATTATTATTATTATTATTATTATTATTATTATTATTTGGACACCGTGATAGCCCAGTGGTCAAGTTCTACCATCTGGGCCCTGTCGCCAGTTCGATTCCCGTCGGTGCCACCAGTATTTTCATTGAACATACCGGTCTATTTCTGGACCAGTATTTTCATTGAACATACCGGCCCGTCTGGAAGTGTTGGAACTGCCCTTGCGGGGGTGTCATTAGAGCTTATCGTCAATTCTTCGTACTCCCCTCACGGGTGAGACGATGGAGGCGCATGTGCAGAAATGCATCAGCCATTGACAGAGAAGCACTATTATTATTATTATTATCATTATTATTATTATTATTATTATTATTATTATTATTATTATTATTATTACTGGATACTGTAGCATAGTTTACAGAAAGGAGTTAGTTACTAGCTTTAGTATAGTTAGCTAGTGTGTGTGGCCTTCTATCAGTGAGCCTTTCCCTGTCTTTTTTTTTCGAGTATAATCCCTCTAACGGGAAGCGCTGTCATTTTTTTTTAATTTCATACTGTTATTATTATTATTATTATTATTATTATTATTATTATTATTATTATTATTATTATTATTATTATTATTATTATTATTATTATTATTATTATTTTAAGTTATACCATTTGGGCCCTGTCGCCAGTTCGATTCCCGTCGGTGCCACCAGTATTTTCATTGAACATACCGGTCCGTCCGGACCAGTATTTTCATTGAACATACCGGTCCGTCTGGAAGTGTTGGAACTGCCCTTGCGGGGGTGTCATTAGAGCTTATCGTCAATTCTTCGTACTCCCCTCACGGGTGAGACGATGGAGGCGCATGTGCAGAAATGCATCAGCCATTGACAGAGAAGCACTATTATTATTATTTTATTATTATTATTATTATTATTATTATTATTATTATTATTATTATTATTATTATTATATTATTATTATTATGTGGCACCGCGATAGCCCAGTGGTTAAGGTCTACCATCTGGGACCTGTCGCCAGTTCGATTCCCGTCGGTGCCAGTATTTTCAAAGGATATTTTCTTTGAAAGTATTGGTCTGTCTGGAAGGCTTGGAGCTGCCTTGCGGGGATGTCAGTAGAGCCTATAGTCAAATCTTCGTACTCCCCTCGCGGGTGAGACGATGGAGGCACATGTGCAGAAATGCATTCGCCATTGACTGAGAAGCACTATTATTATTATTATTATTATTATTATTATTATTATTATTATTATTATTATTATTATTATTATTATTATTATTATTATTATGGACACCGTGATAGCCCAGTGGTCAAGTTCTACCATCTGGGCCCTGTCGCCAGTTCGATTCCCGTCGGTGCCACCAGTATTTTCATTGAACATACCGGTCCGTCTGGAAGTGTTGGAACTGCCCTTGCGGGGGTGTCATTAGAGCCTATCGTCAATTCTTCGTACTCTCCTCACGGGTGAGACGATGGAGGCGCATGTGCAGATTTGCATCAGCCATTGACAGAGAAGCACTATTATTATTATTATTATTATTATTATTATTATTATTATTATTATTAGCTTTTTCTTCTGTTCCTCTTTTATTATTTATTATTATTATTATTATTATTATTATTATTATTATTATTATTATTATTATTATTATTATTATTATTATTATTATTATTATTCAGCCCAATGGCCTCAAGGCGTTAAACTGTGACGCTAACTCATAACCCTTTGGTGGTAGATGCTGGGGAGGAGGGTCGTTGCGTGCGTAAAAGATCTTAAACTCCGCATATGCTGGTTGATAGCCCAGGACCCAGCAGACACCAGATTGTTATGGGTGGTGTTTTGAGGCAGCTCTAGCAACCGCGCTTGGTGTATGCACTTGCACATTCGGTGACGTCTTGCAAGAGGTTGCTGGGACTGCGGAATAACCTCGGCTTAGTGCAGTCTTGCCCTCAGGAGCTCCATCGGTGGCCCCGATCATCAGGCGAGAGACTGACACGGGGGGGTGGAGGACCTCGAACAAGGGTATTGGAGGCTTATGTCCGTTGAGGATATGCCATTAGCTGCATCAGTACGCCTCAGATATAGTATTATTATTATTATTATTATTATTATTATTATTATTATTATTATTATTATTATTATTATTATTATTATTATTATTATTATTATTCAGCCCAATGGCCTCAAGGCGTTAAACTGTGACGCCAACTCATAACCCTTTGGTGGTAGATGCTGGGGAGGAGGGTTGTTGCGCGCGTAAAAGATCTTAAACTCCGCATATGCTGGTTGATAGCCCAGGACCCAGCAGACACCAGATTGTTATGGGTGGGGTTTCGAGGCAGCTCTAGCAACCGCGCTTGGTGTATGCACTTGCACATTCGGTGACGTCTTGCAAGAGGTTGCTGGGACTGCGGAATAACCTCGGCTTAGTGCAGTCTTGCCCTCAGGAGCTCCATCGGTGGCCCCGATCATCAGGCGAGAGACTGACACGGGGGGTGGAGGACCTCGAAAAAGGGTATTGGAGGCTTATGTCCGTTGAGGATATGCCATTAGCTGCATCAGTACGCCTCAGATATAGTATTATTATTATTATTTAGGGAGTACATAGGCCATCGGTCCCTTTCCATGGGCTGATTGGTATAAAGCTCCTAGATTAATGTTCTATGCCGTCACTTCCTTTATTCCACCGATTGGTGTGGAGACTTTCCTTATGGAATGGAGGACTGGATGCACATGGCCTTTTGGCTCAGCAATTGGCAGACGATACATATTATTATTATTATTATTATTATTATTATTATTATTATTATTATTATTATTATTATTATTATTATTATTATATTGTTATTATT
Organism: Paulinella micropora; assembly: GCA_019918135.1. Lineage (NCBI taxonomy): Eukaryota > Cercozoa > Imbricatea > Euglyphida > Paulinellidae > Paulinella > Paulinella micropora. The sequence goes on from WBZZ01000345.1 coordinate 24,467, forward strand.
ATTATTCGATAGCATAGTTTAGAGAGGGGAGTATAGATACTTAGCTTTAGTATAGTTAGCTAGTGTGTGTGGCCTTCTATCAGTGAGCCTTTCCCTGTTTTTTTTTTCGAGTATATTTCTTCTAACGGGAAGCGCTGCCATTTTTTTTTAATTTAAACTCTCTTTTTATTATTATTATTATTATTCCTCTTTTGCTGCTGCTTTAATTAGCTTGCTCTTTAAGTTCACATCCGAGGACAACAAACATCGGGAGGGGGCGCTCGCGCTCGACGTTGCACTTACAAAGTACAACAATTTCGAACTGAAGGCGTCCACGCAAGTGGAGACATGTGAGGGTGAAACTTCACCTTGTGCTCCCGGGTCTTTTTCCCTATAAGTATGAAAGATTTTTATAAACTGATTGTTTATTTTTTATTTGCAGGCTCTTCATTGTCTTTCCCATTGGTTGGCGCAAGAAGACTCCTGCGCAAGTCAATCGAGGTACTGTATGTTTTTCAAAATTCACAAGCTGCACATATTTTTTATACTTGGATGTTGCAGGATCGAAGCGCTTCATTTTTGCTGCGCGCGAGGTCGACACTGACGGCGATGGCAAGGCTGACGAAATCCAATATCAGCTCATGGGTTTTTTTGGTTTTAACCTTAAACACTCTTGCATGCTTGATCCGTCGCCGATGGACTTCGAGAAGCAGGTGAAGCCCGCGTGGCTCCTCTACGTCGGTAACCCCACGAACCCGCCTATGATTTGCAACTGGCGGAAGCGGGAGCTTTTGCTTCTGTACGAAGCAAACAAGGTCATTTCTTCTTCTTCTTCTTCTTCTTCTTCTTCTTCTTCTTCTTCTTCCTCTTCTTCTTCCATTTTTCTTTTTCTTCTTCATATACATGTTATTATTCTTTTTCTCCACCAGCTCCATCTTTTTTTTTTTTTTTGTTTTTTTTTTTTTTTTTGTTTTTGTTTTTGTTTTTTTTGGCATCTTCCTTTTCTTTATTTTGCATATTTACTGCATGCTCGCCTGAAACGTTAGAAGAAGAATCAAAAAAAGGGCCCGACTGAGCCTCGCTCTTCGGGCAGGCCAAAAAAACTGAGATTCGGTAGCAACATTGTATGTAATGAAAAATGAAGGATGTATGTAATATTGTTTGGTTCTTTGTGCAGAATCCATCGACGTCGACGATGTTCCAGACGTTCCAGACGTCCCTGAAGAAGAAGAGACCCCTGAGCCTCCTATGCCTAAGGGGTCCAGCAAGAAAAAGCCAGGTACTAGCAAATTTCATCTTTTTTTGTGTGCTTTTTTTTCAGTGTTTCTAATTTCTGACGTGACTAGGCAAGCCGAAGTCCAAAAAGCCCGCGGTCGACGCTGATGAAGTGGACATGTCGTTGGAGGTATAATCTTTCCTACTCCTTCTTCTTCTTTTTCTTTTTTTTTGTGAGGGGGGGGCCCCCGGGGGGGGGGGTCAAAAGGTCTCTTTGGGCGCCGCAGCATATAGTTTAGAGAGGGGAGTATAGCTACTAGCTTTAGTATGGCTAGCTAGTGTGTGTGGCATTCTATCAGTGAGCCTTTCCCTGTCTTTTTTTTTCCGAGTATAATCTCTCTAACGGGAAGCGCTGACATTTTTTTTTCAAACTTTATTATTATTATTATTATTATTATTATTATTATTATTATTATTATTATTATTATTATTATTATTATTATTATTATTATTATTATTTAGGGAGTACATAGGCCATCGGTCCCTTTCCATGGGCTGATTGGTATAAAGCTCCTAGAGTGATGTTCTATGCCGTCACTTCCTTTATTCCACCGATTGGTGTGGAGACTTTCCTTATGGAATGGAGGACTGGATGCACATGGCCTTTTGTCTCAGCAATTGGCAGGAGATATACTATTATTATTATTATTATTATTATTATTATTATTATTATTATTATTATTATTATTATTATTATTCTTTGTTGTTGTTGTTGTCGTTGCTGTTGGTTTGTTCTGCCACTGCCTTGTTCGCAAGAAATGAACGACTTCTTTCAAAACAACGGCGACCGGTATTGTATTCAGGGTAGTTCGTCCGCCGGCGTGTCGAAAGAAGTCGTTCAGGATCTTGTGAACAAGGCAATGTCAGAACAAGCCGCATCCATTAAGGAAATGCTAGCAGAAGAAAGAAAGTTGAGAGAGGAGGAAAGGAAGAAAAAAGAAGCGCAAGATCGGAAGGAAAAAGAGGCGCAAGAGAAGCGACAACGGGAAGAGGAGAGAAGAAAGAGGAAGAATTCGAAGAAGGAGAAGGAGGAGGAGGAGGAGGAGGAGGAGGAGGAAAGCTCAGAAGAAGAGAACGAGAGAGTGAAGAAGAAGATGAAGAAGAATAACAAGAACAAGAAAAACTATGATGATAATGATAACAACAACAACAACATCAGCAACAACAACAGCAACAACAACAACAACAACAAAAATAGTAAGAGCGAGAGAGAAAGCTTGCTGGAGGATCTCATCGCGCGGATGGCAGCTGGCGCTCTGTCTGCTGGTAACTCACCTTCCACCCCCCAACGCGGCACCGGTCTCACCGCTCCCAGCTCACCTAACGCATGGGAGTTTGTTTTAGCATCGCTTGCGCTGACTCGGCGCTAACTTCAAATGCACGCACCAGGTAGTTTGCATAGCTTTCACTTTTCTCCTTCATCTGAAAGATGTTTGAATTTGTTTTGTGTTTTTTTTCTTTGTAGTAGTGTAGTATTAATCGTAATTTTTTGCACTGGCAGGTTTGTTATGGTCGAAAGCGTGATTAAGAACGTTTGTCGCGTGCAAGAGTTAAACAAACTTCTAATTTAGTTAGTATGATATTACGGAGTTAGATTTATTATTTTTTTTAGTAATTAAAGAAATTTTGTTGTAGAATCTATGTATTTTGCGTGGCGACATCGCACTTCTCTTCCTCCCCCGTTCCCCCCTCCCCCCTCCCCCCCCCCGGGGGGAATTTATTGTAGGTAAAAGCAATGTTTATTATCATAATAAAGTAAAATGCTTAATGTAAACAAAGATAAACAAACTTAAAAGCAAATTCTGCATGTTGGGCATTGTTATCATCATAGATTCATAGTAGCCGGGACTATGAAAAAGGAGAAAGATTACCGTGTCGGACCGGTTCCTGCCCACCTCTGAAGATGAAGTTAAAGTGTATTACAATTAATAAAAACATGTTTTAATATTATTTTTATATGTTCTGCAATCAGTGAATTGATTTCCTTTCATTTCCACACGTTTTCAAAAAAGTCCATATACTTCATGGAAAATTTCGGAAAAAGGGATACCCCCAAGATTGTCGAATGTTTAGTTATATTAAACCAAAATGGAGGAGATATATTCTTTTCACAGACATCAGGTGATTATCAATATTTCTTATTTACTCTAAATACTGCTACAAGCGGAACCGCGAACCAACGAGGTTATGTATTTACGAATGTAGCATTTGATGTAAAAGGGGCGGGACTTTATATTTCAAAACTTTTGGATAATAAAAGTGCTTCGTCTGACATTGTCCGTTTTAACAATGCTGGCGGTATGCGGTTTTATGGTGCTTTGGATATGAACTCAAACAACATAACAAGTGCTGGAACAATAACGGGAACTACATTAACGGCAACTGCTGGTATGACTACAACAACATTAACAACGAGCGACAAAATAACAACAGCATCAGGTATGCCAATAATCATAGGCGCAACTGGTGGTTTAGAATTATATGGAACTGCGAGCGACCCCGCGGGGCCACATATAGAGGCAATAACAACAGCAGACATCCATCCAGTTTTTCAAATGTGGAATTATGCTCATAATGATATTAATTTAGGTTTTGATGGCTATGTGTCGGGAGGGGTATGGAAATCATCTTCTGCGACATCTAACTTTATAATACAAAAAGGTACTAACCTTATTTTCTATTATAAATCAGGAGTAGCGGTGGGGAATACTGTATTGTTTAATGTCGCAATGGACAATAGTAGCACAACGGGCTTATTAACAGCAAATGCGGGTATATCAACGACCACGTTGGCAACGAGCGACAAAATAACAACAGCACTAGGCAAACCGATAATCATAGGCAACTCAACAAAACCATCAAATGGAGCAACGGCAGGTTTAGAATTATACGGAACGGCGAGTAATATCGGAGGGGCACACTTACAAGCAATAACAACGGCGGATGCTTATCCAACATTTCAATTATTGAACTGGACGCACGACAATGTCAATTTAAGTTTTGATGCTTATTTTGATGGCACGAACTGGAAATCAAGCCACAGCGGTTCAAACTTTCTAATTCAAAAAGGTGGAAAACTCGCTTTTTATTATAATTCAGGAACAACGGTGGGAAACAATATATCTTACACTGAGGCGATGAACATTAATACATCGGGAGATTTAAGCATCACAACAGCATCCAGTGGATTTTTAACATTAAGAAAAAGACCAAGTTATAATTACGACCCACAAATATTTTTTGAAATCAGGAGGATATACGAATTATGGAGTAGTTTGTGCGTCAACTGGTTTGGTTCGCTCTTGGACTACTTCAAACTCAACAGGTGAGCCGTCAGGCAGTTATAATTATATTCCTCTCAATGGTGCTTGGACAAACTCATCTGACAGGAGGCTAAAATCAGATATTGAAACATTGGACTGCGGGGATTGTTGTGAGAAACTAATGAAAATAAATTGTTGTTCATATGATTTGAAATCAGACGAAAAGAAAGAACAAAAGAACCACGGATTTATTGCTGATGAAGTTAAAAAAATATTTCCTGAATTTGTATCCGAAAGCGGAATGAAAGCAGATGATGGAGATGAGTACCTTGAAGGCATCACATATACAAGTTTTATACCGATATTAGTCAGTGCTTTTCAACACGTGGCTGAAAAGGTGATTTATTTAGAAAAGCAAAATAATAATCTAACCAATGATATAGCCGATTAAAAAAACCAATTAGCAGAAATCCGTAATAACAATGCCACCTAGATTACACCCTCCACCTCCACTCATTGATATGGCAAATGGAGAACTAACACCAGAGTTGAAGAACCGTGTTTTGGATATTTCATTAAAGAATGAAGAAAAAAAAGTAGAGCACGAATTAGAAGATAACTGGAATTGTTGTTGTATGAAAAACAGACCGACTGACAGCCGACTTATTAAATACTTATTTCAAATGGGTATCATTATCGCCATTATTACCCTTTGTATCGTGAGGCTATCTGAAAATAACTTACCGTGCGAGACAGCCAACACTTATGTCGGTATTTTGACCTTACTTATCGGTATCTGCCTTCCATCACCTTCTTCAAGTAAGAAGTGAACATTCATACAAATGTATTTTATACCAAGAAGCATCACTACCTGAGCACATTAAAGGAATGGCTTCATCAAAACTCACACACATATCACTAAAAGGTTTATATACACATTTAAATTTTGTTTCTATTCCTTTTTGAATACACCACACACAAATTTCATTTTTTTAATCGCTGACCCGTGAATAGAAATCGCAGGCAGTCCGAGCAGAAATATTAATTAATAAAAAGTTTATGAATGTAAATATAGATAGCATCACGATGGACTATAAATTCCAAAAGATTATTTTTCTAAGTAATGATTTTCCAGGAGGGGTTAATGGTAGTAAGACATTCGACAAAACCAGTAAATTGAGCTTTATACCGACTAGAATGAATGTTAAGTATATCCACTATATGAATGACGTGACGGAGACGAAAACAAAAATCCTTTATATGGACCGCATCGGCATTATCGGCACATTCGCTGATAGCAACACTGCGAACATTTCCAATCTTAGCTACAACTTGGGGATTATTAATTGGACCGATGGTAAATACAGTTTTAGAGTGCTTAAAACAGACAGCGGTAATATTGAGACTGACCAACTAGCTGGAAGAATTGTTATTTGTTAGAATTTCTAGCCTGATAAAAATATAGCGATGGAAAAAATCAATAATGTAAAGGTGAAACCAGTTAAGCAAAACGGAGATGGCGACAAGTTGGCAAAAGGATATAAGTTGTTTGATGAGGCGTTCGCTAACATTTTTCTTCTCGCTCGCAAGAAGAGTGGTAAGACGACCGCACTGTTTGAAATCCTGAAACGAACGACTGACAAAAAGACCCGTATTGTCATTATTGCCGGCACGATACACAAGGACCACATTTACAAAGAAATGGTTAAGCACTTCAAGAAGAAGGGAAACCCGATGGCGATATACACATATTTAAAAACGGATGGATACAGTGTGATTGATTACGAGTTAGACAAGCTGAATAAACCTGACGAAGAGCAAGAAGAAGGAGAGATTGTTCAAGACGGTGAAGAAGAACTGAAGCCAAAGTTTCTTTATTTTGGAAAAGAGGAAAAGAAGAAGCAGGATGGAGGCGAAAAGGTGGAGAGACCGAGCAAATACATTACACCAGAAGTTGTTTTTGTTCTTGACGATCTTGGTAGTGGTTTAAGGGATAAGTCCGTTAGCGACCTGTTGAAAAAAAATAGACACTACAAGTCAAAGGTGATTATGAGCTCGCAATACCTACAAGACCTTAGACCTGAGGCGATAAAACAATTAGACTACATTTTAATATTTCCAGGTCAAAGTGTGGATAAAATGGAACTTGTATATAAACATTTAGACCTCGGCTACGACTTTGAATACTTCATTGAAAAATACCACGAGGCGACGAAAGAGAGGTTTAACTTTTTGTATGTGGATGCGGTATCGGACGAACTGAGGCAAAATTTCAACTATCGTTTGCGATAGTCAATAATTTCAATAAACGATTTTTGTAATTTTATTATTTATTTTTTTCAGAACTATATATAGATGCCAACATCACCAGTTATTATTTCACAACCATCGGGATACAATATCAGCTACAATCCTTCAATGCCACAAGCAGGAGGTGCGAAGAACAGAAAGAAGAAGGGAAAAAAGAAACAAACAGGAGGCAAAGTTGATTGGGCGAAGGTCGGAAAAGCGATAGTGGATGTTAATAGGTTTATCAAGAAGAACCAATTGATTTCAAGGGGTGCTACTTTTCTTAGCGATGTCGGAGTGCCTTATGCGGACCGTGTAGCGAAGGCAGCGATGAAGCAAGGATACGGCAAGCAACGAGGAGGAGCGGTCAAGTTTCGGTAGGGACAAGCCCCTACAACCCCCCTATATGGAGGTGCGGAGGCGAAGTCTCTGCAAATGTAAAATCTTATATTAATTTTTTTTACTCAATATAATAGTAGTAATGCGAAGTAAGCCAAACAAGAAACTTAAACAACGGCCTCCGAGGATATACAGAAATAAAGATGGCCGACCATATATCAAAGTGAAAGGCAAACGAGCATATCTCAACTTTGGCGAGAAAACGAATGACCTTTCAACACTTCAAATCGTTAAACTGTTTCTGAAATATATGAACAAACCCAAACGGCGGGGTCGTAGGGGCGGAGTCCCTACAATAGTTAAGTCCGAATTCAATCGCCTTACACACGAGAACCGCAACCAGATACAAAACAACCTGCTGAAAAAATATGAACTAATACACGAGCAGGAGGAAAAGGAAAAGAAGTTAAGAGAACAGGCAGAAGATGAGAAGAAAAGAATGGAGAGGAAGGAGAATGCGGAAATGAAGGAAAGACAAGAAGAATTCATAAGGGAGGCGAAAAGAGAGCAAAAACTTATAGAGGATGTAAAATTTGAAGATAGAAAAAATAATTTAATGCTATTACCACCACCACATTTCAACCCTCAATATATCACACAAGGACCACAACCACCACCGCAAGCACCACCCCAAGCACCACAACTAGGACCACCCCAAGCACCACAACTAGGACCACCCCAAGCACCACCACAAGCACCACAACTAGGACCACCACAAGCACCGCAACCCCAAGCACCAGAAGAAAAACAGATGCCATTGAAAACAAAAGAAGAGAGAAAAGCTGAAAAGGAATTAAAAGAAAAGTATATTAAATTATTGACGGAAACAGCGGGATTTACAAAGAAATTTATTAATAAGCTGAGCAAAACAGAATTTCAAAAACTTGGTATAGGAGTAGAGAGCGCAATAGCCGCAGGACAAACAGCAGATGAGCAAAATCACTGGCAGAGCAATACAAAAAAGAATTAGAAGAGGCAAAAAAGCAAGCGGAGGCTAAAGCGAAACACTTTGAAATTAAAGATAAAATATCATACATATCGGCAGGTTTAAGAAATGATTATAAGTATCCGAAATTGGATATACCCAAAACTTTGGGCCCTGCTTTGGAAAAAGAAATGAAAGCTCGGGGCAAACCACCACCAAAAAAAGTTAAAGGAAAACACACGACTGCGGGTATGGCGCAAGTTTTAGTAGATGAAGGTATTGATTTAGGAATAGACCAGAATGAAATGAGAAAGAAACTCGCTGATTATTTGGGAATAAACCAAGAACGATTGAGGAATTAATCCACAAACTTTTGACGATAGCAACAATTAAGAAATATTTAAAGAAGGGCAAATACAAGAAAAAAATGAAAAAGAAGGATTATGTAAATAACTTAGTAACTGAAATGAGAAGCGACCCAAATATTAAAAATCAAGTTTCAAATCATCTCGGTATTGAATTACCAGAAAGTGTGCCAGAAGTTCAACAGCCAGAAAATATGCCAGAAGTTCAGACACCAGAAGTTCAACCACCAAAAGTTCAGCCGTCAGAAGTTCAGCCGTCAGAAGTTCAACCGCCAGAAGTAGATGAAGCAGTAGATGTGGAGCAAGCGGGGGCAGGCAGAGGTTTAATGACGGATGAAATAGACAACATTATGAAATATGATTGGTATTTGGGAACGGTAGCCAGCGATGAAATAAACAAACTGAAGCCAGAAAAAAGAAAGAAGTATGGATTTATTATGAACTTGGATAAGTCTAGCCAACCAGGCTCACATTGGATTGCTGTTTGGGTTGACTTAATTAAAGACGACTCTATTGAAATCTACGACCCGCTCGCACTGTATAAGCCGACTGAGCTATCAAATGAAACAGCTTATTGACAAGAGTAAGCCGAACACATACCTGCTTATGAAGGTCAATCAAGTCAAAAACCAAAGTGATACGAGCACAACCTGCGGGTGGCATAGTATTAGGTTTTTGTTAGAGCGGGCGAAAGGTAATAGGTTTAAATTCGCCAGCGGTTGGACAGACTTAAAAGAAAAAGAAGCGGAGGAGTTGAAAGCTCAGAACTGGTATGGTTTTGACACTTCATTTAGAGCACCCCTCCGTTGTGGTATGTAATTAAAACAAAAAATATATTTTCTAATATATACAGTATAGTTTTTTTGAGATTGTAAGTGGTTTTTTTTTTTTTAAAGCACTTACTATGGAGTATTGGGGAGGCAGGAGCTCTAACATTTACTATGTCAATAGCAAAAATAGGATAAACGGCACGGATAGTGATTTCACTCACTCCATTGATATGAAATCGCTAGACAATCCTACCCATTGTAAAATACTTCACATCTGTGTGCCTAAATCATATTACTCTGTGGCGAGCCCCTATAATACTTTTACTCTGAGTGAAGATGGATTTGAGGCTCTGATTACGATACCCCAACTACATGATGAACAACTTAAAAAATAAACTGGCTGAGGTGGTAACGGCAGACAGCCCCAACAACTACACATACACAGTCACGAGCAACAACACAAACACCGACCCAGAAGACGGCAAGCTATTATTTACCGTAGCTAACAACCTAGGAATTCAACCGCGGTTTATATTTGACGGCGAAACTCGCATTCACGAAGTAATGGGTTTTGACCGCGACTCAACATATTTCTTTGCTAATAATACCCTTAGGTCGCCAAATGTCATAATATTGACAGGTGAAAAAACATTATATCTACAGTCAGATTTAGTCGGCGAAGGTGATAACCACGTGCTCCAAGAGATATATACGGCGAATGAAATCCCGTTCGGCTCTGTTATCTACGACGGCTTGGGTAGTGAATACGGCAAACGACTATCAACTAGTTCAAGCAATGTGTATCGGTTTTACTTGACTGACGAAAACGACCAACCAGTTAACCTGAATGGTTTGGGTATCGTAATGACATTGTTGATTTACCGCGAGACGAATTATTTTAATTTATTTACATCGTTTTTTAATTTGTTAAAAAGCCGTTAATTAATTTTAGAATTATTTATTTTTTTCTCATATTACAATATAGACAACCGAAAAAAGAAGAAAAACAAAATGCCCACACAACACGGAGGCGAACTAGATTTCAGCAGGACTGACTACATCAGTGCTTCTTATCGCTTGAATAAGCTTACCCCTCGTGAGGGTTCTATTAATGTCACTGTGTCTACCGCGGGAGGACAGGAAAGCAACTTTGACCTTATCAGCCGTCCGTTTAACTTGGCTCGCTCTGTTTTGAGTTTTAATTATGCTCCAGATGCGAAGGCTGCGAACTACAATAAATGCTTTATGGACTGTCTGGCCCCAATTAGGCAGATTCAATTGATTACGAGAGGTGGTGTTTATCTGTGCGACATTAATGAAGTCGGAAATATCACTAAGATGATTTGGAAACCCGAAACCTCCATCGATGATTTACTTGCTTTGGAAAATCACGATAATGGAAGTGGAGCTGGTTGTATGCTTCAAAAGTGTAATGCTACAACTACATTTCAACCCGCTAGCGATGCTACAAGGTTGGCCGCATTACAAACAGCATTGACAGCTTCGGCAATAGCACGAAATGCGGCGGGGCAAATTGATATGGGCATTGATGTTGCGAAGGCACAGGTTCAAGCCGCATTAAAGGCTTGGATGGCACAACCCTCCACAAATGCTCGCCGACACGATGATACCCTTATTGCGAATGAGACTGGCACGAGTAAGTTCGTTAATGTTGCTTTTAATGAGGCTAAGTATTTTTCAGCTGGAACTATTAACAAATGCCAGCCCGAGTGTTAATGTTAAGATTAATCTTGGAATGCTTTACAATACTATTTTCGCTCTGGATAAAACTATTATGTTTCCAGAAATTTTGACTTTGCGGATTGTTTGGCAACAGACACCCAAAATCTTTTATTATAACAATGATGCTCTTTCTACTGGTGGTGGTACTGTTGCGGTAGCTGATTCAAATGTTACTATTACTAATCTCAGCCTTTTCTTAGCTGTTGAAACTAACCCCGATGTCGTTCAATCAATTCAACAGAAGATTATGAGCCCCGAAGGTATGAGCTTCAACATTGATTATTCTTATTTGTATAAAAATACCGTCGGAGTAGCTTCAACTTCTCAAAATGTTATACTTAGATTTGACAGAGGCCACGGACGGCAAATTAAGAAAATTTATCACTCTGTTTTCAACACAACCGAAAATAAGAACACTGCTTATGACAATAGCAACCTGCTCGGTGCTAAGGTACAAACCTTTTATATCACACTAGACGGAGCACGACTTCAGGAATTCAATGTTGATTGTCAAACTGGAAAACTAGAAGACTATATGTATCTTAAACCGAAGTTGGAAGGCTCTTCTTTGATGAATAGCAATGTTTATCAATACAACTGGGTTTGGTGCGATAGCTTTGACAATACCCGACCGTTGTGGAGCAAGGACCAAAATGAAATTAGCGGATTAAGTCTAGACACCGAGCGACGATGGGAGTTTATTGCTACCACTGCCAATATTGCGGCCAATCATTACACATTTGTCGTAACTCAGCAAGAAGTAAATGTCAGAAACGGCACCATTACTAGGACCTAATGAACCTTTTTTAAAAAAAGCTTCACCAAAAAAAATTAATAAAAAATTTAGATTTATTTTTTTCATATAATATACAACCTACTCCGCACTTTTGAAAAATAGTTTTTTGAGGTCGTAGGACCTACAATGAGCCACCAACGAAATTTGATAGCACAAGACCCTGACGGAGACTTTATAAATGTCAAAGTCGGATATGACGGCAATGTTGAAACTAATAGTATGAAAACAGCTTTCGGCGAAGCATTGGTCGGTCAATTAACACCAGTATTACAAGAGATTTTCCCATACACTATCAATACACGAATATGGACATTAGCTCAAACTGATGCTACCATTTCATTTAATGCGAATATGGCCGAACTTAAAACAGATGTGAAGACGACCGCGAATGCTGTATTGACTAGTAAAAAAAGAATTAAATACAGAACAGGTATGGGAGTTCTAACACGATTTACTGCTTTGTGGACTACTGATGAAACGAAAGACTACAATTCATATATCGGCATAGGTGAAAGTGATTTTACTAATGGTTTCTATTTTTACAAAATAAAAGCGACTGGTATGAATATCGCCAGTGTTAAAGGTGGGGTGCCGACACTTATTCCCCAGGCGACCTGGGATGACCCGTGTGATGGTACTAAAATTATGCCTATCATATATTGGACCAAAGGTAATGTATTCCAGATTAAATTTCAATATCTTGGCTTTGGGGCTATAAGGTTCTACATAGAAAATCCATCAAGTGGAGAATTTCAGCTGGTTCATACAATTAGGTATGCGAATGCGAATGTGGGTGTTAGTCTTTCAAATACAACCCTACCTTTTTCGGCTTGTATCAGAAATTATGGAACTGGTAATGCTAATAAAACATTAAAAACAGCCAGTTGTAGTATGTTTATCGAGGGCACTAACACTATTAATTCAAGCATATCAAACGAAGCGGAAGGAAGTGAGCCAGCGAGCACCACTGAAAGCCCAATTATTAGCATAAAAAATAAAACAACTTTTAATGGTGTGACCAATTATTCAATTGTTTATCCATCTCTCGTTAGCATATCAAACGAAGACACCAAAGTTAATATAGTGCGAATTGTGAAAACGACTGGAGCACTTACTGGCGAGAACTTCGCGGATATTGATACCAAAACTTCAATCGTATCAAAGGACACCGCTGCGACTGCCCTTGGTGGTGCCACTATAACAGACGTAATTCTAAAACTTTATGTTAATGCTACTTCTAGCCAGCTTATTGACCTGCGAACTTACGACATACAACTCTCTCCTGGTGAAAATCTAACATTTTTACAAAAGTCTGTATCAACTCCCAACAATGGAGGAAATGTAAGTGTTATCGTTAATATCAGTGAAGCAAAAAAAATACAAATTCTTTACAAATACTTTTTCAATTCATCTTTATTTCGGCACCACGGCTGACGAACTAGCCATTCAATATAAGGCTTGTCAATCTTTGCGATATCTTCAAACTTCTTTCCGCGGTATTTGCCAAATTGAAAAGTGTCTTTCGGCTGTGTATTTCTCTTTTCTTCAATCGCTTTTATTTCGTCGTGGATTACCTTTTGAACATCTTCCAACGAGAAAGATTTTTTTTCTCCTTCAATGGAAAGTTTTTGGAACTTCTCGCACAGTCTTGTTAGGGTGGTCATAGTAGGGTAGTATATATAGGGTAATATAAAAAAATAAAAAATAATTAATTATATAGAACCTTTTGAAAAAGCTTCACCAAAACCTGTGGAGGTGCGGAGGTGAAATCTCCGCGAATGAGTGAGTGGATAAAGTTCGTAAAGGCTTACTCAGCTAAGCATAACATAAGATATGGTGAAGCATTGAAAAAGGCGAGCAAAGAATATGAGAAACAAAAGGGAGGCAGTGCTGAGTTGTCGGAGGATGTCTATATGTCTTCGTCGGAGAGAAAAGGTGCTGACGGATGGAAGCCAGTCGCTAGCAAAGAAAAATCAACCGTATATGAAAAAGATGGTAAAGCTATTTTAGCATTTAGAGGCTCAGTAGATAAAAGGGACCTGCTAACCGATTTTGCGTTGGTAAAAGGGATGTTAAAGAAAACTCCTAGATATAAAGAAGAACAAAAGCTGGTTAATGAAGTGATAAAGAAATATGGCAAGGATAATGTAGAACTGACTGGGCACAGCCTTGGAGGAACGATAGCAAAAGATTTAAGCAGACAGACGGGGGTAAAAGCTACAACATACAATAAAGGCAGTAGCACAAGAGACCTCATTGAAGGAGTAATTGACCGAGTAGCTGTGAAAGTAAATTCAAAAGGTAAGCGGGCGAAGACTGCGAAGCTAACGACGAACTACCGAACCGCATATGACCCTGTTTCATTGTTAGGAGCTACGGCTGTAAATACTAAGTTAGTGAAGCCAAAAAAAGGAATTCATACGATTAGAAGTTTTAAAGGTAAAGGTAAAAATATACAGTTTACAACTGTAAGTTGTATCTATAAAGTTTTTCATTTAATAGCCAAACGGTCTAGTTTCAATCGCATTATCTACAATACCTATAATATTTCTTTTAGTGTAAGTAAAGCTGAATATTTTTTCTAAGTATTCGCTCGTTATTTTTTTCTGTTGCTTGTCTCTTGTTATCTTGCTGTTTTCTACAATAACAACTTTACCAGATTTTTCAATTCGTTTAGCAATCAATTTCTCTTCCTGAGTCTTAAGCAACTCTAACAATTCATTCTTGCCGTTCTCAATAAGGTCGTTGTTTTTAATTCCAAGTCCGCAACTAATGACACTTAACATATTTGGTAAATTTAATGATTTATTGTTTTCATAATTCATACTAAAGCCTTTTACTTTCATACTCGCTTTGCCGTTATCTAAGACATATCCATAACACTTTGGTCCGCCTCCGATAAAGGTCATAATCTTTGCTCCGTGTAGTTCGTCAGTCCATTCACCTAACAACTTACCCGTTTTCACATCTGTTTCGCCTTTCGTTAAGTCTGTTGTATATATGACACTGTCGGTATCGTGGTATAGAACTCTGTTGTCTAGTTTGTCCATCATCTCATATAGTCTAATCCTCGCGTGGCAAGTCATAAATAAAGCAACTACAATATTTGTTTTCACGGGGTCGCTTAACGCATCCTGTTTAAGGTCATAACTCGCTTCTATTATTTTGTCGTTAATAATGTTTATGTTTATGTTATCGACTGACTTACCGTTCATTAACTTGTATAAGGTATCTTTGACTTTTATCATTTTGTTTTGAGTCTTGTTTTGCTTTTCACCAAATTTACCCCACAGGCTATTCAAGCACAACCTAGCAACCGCTCGTCGTCCTGGGTTTTCTTCTATTTTGTTTTCGTCCATCTTAATTCCCATCCTGGTTTCCATACTGTCAATGTAGTTTCTTTTTTGTTCCTGTGAAATACAGCCATCAGGATATCCGCTTGACTCTTGTTTAAACTTTAAGAAAGTTTTTATGAAATCTTTGAAAAGGCTACTGCTCTGTTCCTTCCAGTGCCATACTTCATATACCTTAATCAACTTATAGCCTTTGTCTAAGGCCTTGTAGATTTCAGGAGTTGCCCAAGTGCCCGTTATTGCTCGCTCGTTATCGGTGTGCTTACATTCAGTTTTCTGTTCAGTCATTCCGCACTTGTCGCATAAGTAATACATAAGCTTACCTCTATCTGCCTTAGGTAAAACAGGGTGAAGCAGATTTCTCGGCGATAGCATCTTAAACTTGGACACTCCGAAATATTCTCTGTTTATAATTTTGTTTTTCATATCTTTTCTATCATCGTCATTTGAGGGCCGTATAATAGTATGGTGCTCGCTAGGGTAGGGGTCATAATACATCACGGTCGGATATAATGAAGATACATCAATGTAGTTCGCATATTCATTGTTGTGCAGTGCTTTCCAATACAATGTTAGAGCATCCGTTCTACCCCCAAACATCGCCTCTCGCGGGTTCAGCCCTTCCTGTTCAGTAATTCGTTCATTAGTATCTTCCGCTAGGCTTTCACTTGTTTTCATTAATCTTCATTCACATTCCCAGATACTTATTATTTTGCTGACTTGTTTGCTTAGTTCTTTTTATCGTCTCATTTTTGCCTTGTATAGTTCACCCATCGTCTTATTCTTCTTAGTATTGATTGTATTACCATTGAAGCACTTTGGACATCCGTGCCAGAGACATCCGTGAAATTCGTAAGCGGTTTTCGTCTTTTCATCCCAACCATCTACATAAACATTTAATTGTCCTAAGTTAAACATTTTTTCGCCACCATTGAATGCGTGTTTGATATCCGTTTGGTCTAACCTGCTTCTGTAAGCTATCCATTCAACACAAGCCCGAGAGGTTATCCTGTTTTGCTTTTCCGCCTTCAACACAGCAATTGAATTCTCTGGCATAAACTTAGCCCGATACAAAGCCATAACACAACTCGCAATAGTTGTATATTGAAATGGGTCAATACCGAATTCTAGAAACTGCTTTCTAAAATCCATACAACCCCTTCTTAATATATATCAACATCGCTATGACAGTATTCTGCGATTTCCTTTCGCATATCAAATGTGTTGTTTCTTTGGCTTTCATACCATTCTAAGAATTCCGCTCTTTTCTTATCTTTCATCGTGTCGTAGCCGTAGTGCTTCTTATGAGGCATAACACCAACATAATTTTTATTCTTGTCAGTATTGAAGAAGTGAGGGAAGAAACCCTTTTTAAGTTCTTTCAATCCGAATGTCTTAGGAAAGTCTGACAACGGCATAGTCAAGAAACTCAAACTATCAATGAAGCGGTATTTCTTCAAAGTCATCATCATTATCTTACCGCCCTGATAAATGACAAATGGCGCCTGCCCGTTATCTACCAACCATTTAAGAATAAACTGACAATCATAACCGCGACTGTTATGAGCAATAAATGTAAAGCCGTTGTGCTTAGATTCAAAAGCCCACTTACAGAAATTGTCAATGTTCTTATGAATGACTGGTGGTTCCTTCGCTTCGTAATACTGGCTTTCCGAATGATTGACTATGTGCTCACCAGTATCCTGTGTCGCTTCAAAGTCAAAGAATATGTATTTCTCTGAAAAAGGTAGTATGTCTTTCTTCACGATTTCGCATTGGTGCTCAAGTGGCTTCAGTTCCTTACAATTACAGCATTTCGCATATCCGCATTTGTGTTCGTCCTTTCTGTTCAGCCCGTAGGGCGAACGGTCGCTCCGCGACCTTCTGTAATTAAGTCCGCACGAAAGACATTTCGCTTTGATATCACAGTTCGTCCTCTTGTGGTTATTGAAACATACCGTATTTGGAAACTTTCTATTACACGACTAGCAATCAGTCCAATTGCTTTTATCGTTAATACCCTTACAGTCTTTGGTTTCGCAGATATTACATTTAGATTCGCAGGCATGTCGCTTTTGAAATCCTCTTAGACATAACTCACAGAAGTTTTCTTTACCTACCATAGACTTCATATTGGTTATCGCATCGTAGTGGTTCTCTGTCTTAAGTATGTAAAGGTTCGTAAGTCGTTTGCCTGCCTTATCAAGTAAATCTGTCTTATAAACTATCTTATCAGGGAATTCAACAATAACCAGATTGTATTTAATGTGGATAGCAAATGTATTGATTTCAGGAATACCGCACACATCCTTAATGACTTTCGCTTCTTCGTGTAGTTTCAAAGCCATCTCCTCCTGTATTTTTCTACCTTTCATAACCTGAGGATATTTTTCGTGTTTTTCTTTTTTTGTTTTTACTACAACAATTGCTCTGGCTAAGCATATGTTGTCTGTATTATTAATTTGAATTACTCCTCTCTTTTTATATACATCCAACTTATTAATTATTTGAAGCCTCGTTCCACCCATCGGCATTTCAACAGATTTCAAAACGAATCTAAACTTATCCATATTAGTTCCCTTTTCGTCTGTATAAAGGCTTTCGTTGCTTTGAAATAATGCTGACAGTCTTTCTAAAACATCGCTAACAAAAATCTCGTTAAGCTTTTTCAAACCCGTAGATACTGCTCCATAGTAATCTACAAACTTGATACTTACACTAACCATATTACCTTGTCTCTGTCTTTTAATAAAGTCATTCAGTATTATCTCAATAAACTTTACTACATCTTCCATACTGAATGAAGTAAAGTTGCCAGTAAGCTTAACCCAATACAGGCTTTCATTAACACCCAGAATGTGCTTCTTTCTGTCAATGTGTTTGATTTCGTAGTTAGCATACCGCATTAGGTCTTTCACCTTTTCTTTTCTTTCTCTCACTTTCGCTTCAAACACTTTCGCTTCCAAAATAGGAGGTAATGGTGGTGCTACTGGAATACCTTGTTTCTGTTCCTCAAAGTAAACAGCACCTCTTACTCGGTTCAAGTAATTTTGGGCCGTTGTTGTATCCACCTTATACTTTCTCGTCTTCGGTATTATATACAGCACATCTTGACCCCTGACCCTTTTGATTTCATAATTAATTTTTTGTTCCCTAAATTTGTCCAACCTATACCTCTTACCGTTGTAAGTGTGTGTTTCCATCTTATATATTGGATAACAATTTTTTTTTGGAAATTAAATAATTATCTCAATCGTCTGCCCCCGCCGTGGTCGCCGTGTGCCCCCGTGTCTATATATACGGGGGGGATCTGTGTTTAGATGGAAATTAGGGCGGGGCGGGCGGGGCTGGGCGGGGCGGGCGAGGCTGGCTGTGCCAAAAAATATTATTATCATTATTATTATCATTATATTGAAATGAGTCCGCAATGACAGTTATGTTCGCGGTAATGACAGAAATTACACCAATCATCACTGTCTCGTCTCTTATTAATATGTTGTATCATTCTTTCCCATTCTTCTTTTTTCTTCTTTTTTTCTTCTTGATTTTCAAGAAATCTTTTATGTTTTTTTGAGCTAAAATGAATCCGCTTTCGGTGTTCAGCAATATCAACTTCAGAACCAGAATCACATTTGTATCGCCGCTTGTTTTCTGTCATCGTGTGCCTCTTGTTCGTTCCCCTGTGTATCCTTATATATTACCCCTTCGTTTTGTTTAGAAGCAATTTTTTCTGTGTGTATGTTTGATTTCATATGTCTTGCTTTGCTACTCCTATTTATTTCAACTCCGCATTCACACTTGAATGTTTTCTTCTTCCAATTCCTTTTCTTTTCTTTTTTGATTTCTTTTGTTTCCTTATCATAATTAACTTTCCATTCATCATACTTTGGTTTTACGTTTTCCTCGTGGTATTTCTTTGCTTCTTCCATTGCTTGTTCTTGGGTTCTTCGTTTTCCAATAGTAAAACTTTTAAATATCGTTTTACCTCCTTCTCTCAATTGAACTTTTACTATCGGTCTCTTTTCATTATTCTTTATCATAATACATCCTTTTGAAATCGTAAATCTGCGACTTGTCACATTTTTTTGTGTGTCTTCGTTTGTCATCCTGTATGTGTCTATATTTTTATGACTTTAATTTAAAATATTAAATCATAACGGTTTCAATAGCCATTTTGTCCCGGCGGGCCGGCCGGTGTGTGTCTCTGTAGTGGCGGGGTCTGCTCTGAAAATTTGTCTCGAAGTGCGACCCTATACTAGTAGTAGTAGTAGTAGTAGTAGTAGTAGTAGTAGTAGTAGTAGTAGTAGTAGTAGTAGTAAGGGTTAGAGTAGTAGTTGTTGTAGTAGAGTTTTAGTAGTAGTACTAGTAGTAGTAGTAGTAGTAGAGGTAATGGTTAGCAGTAGTAGTAGTAGTTGTAGAAGTAGTAGTAGTAGTAGTAGTAGTAGTAGTAGTAGTAGTAGTAAGGGTTAGAGTAGTAGTTGTAGTGGTAGTTGTAGTAGTAGTTGTAGTAGTAGTAGTAGTAGAGGTAATGGTTAGCAGTAGTAGTAGTAGTAGTAGTAGTAGTAGTAGTAGTGGTAGTAGTAGTAGTAGTTGTAGTACTAGTAAGGGTGAGATTAGTAGTTGTCGTAGTTGTAGTGGTAGTTGTAGTAGTAGTACTAGTACTAGTGGTAGTAGTGATAGTACTAGAGGTAATGGTTAGCAGTAGTAGTAGTAGTTGTAAAAGTAGTAGTAGTAGTAGTAGTAGTAGTAGTAGTAGTAGTTGAAGTAGTAGTTGAAGTAGTAGTTGAAGTAGTAGTAGTAGTAGGGAATAGAGTAGTAGTTGTAGTAGTAGTTGAAGTAATAGTAGTATTAGTAGTAGTAGTCGAAGTAATAGTAGTAGTAGTAGTAGTAGTAGTAGTAGTAGTAGTAGTAAGGGTTAGAGTAGTAGTAGTAGTAGTGTGTGTGTGTGTGTGTGTGTGAGAGAGAGAGAGACACAGAGAGAGAGACAGTGTGAGAGTGTGTGTGTTATCAGACTGCAGTAAAACAAAGAGCCCTCCTTGCTCTAAACATCGCAGCAAATAATAAACTTAAAACTTAGTGACAAATATTTTGGTTTTGTCTGGAATAAAATGTCAATAACATTAATACAATATTATTACATTTTTATTCCGGAATGAAATTTTAATACAACAACATAAATATGCTAAACAAACTCGTATTAATATAATTTCATACATAGTTCAAGTAGTCAGTGAGTGTATGTATAACGATTACAAGTGAGCATTGGACAATTAATTAGACCCTTCCTCCTCAACTGCGTCCGTATTGCTATTTGGTGCGTTAGCCTTATTCGTTACTGTTAGTAGTATTATTAGTTATTAATACAGTCATTTAAAGTACCTTTTCTGATACTGGTGGCACTAGCTTTTTACCATTACCATTATTGCCTATATCAGGCCGTTTCGTGAGTCATTTTCTGGAGGCACATCTTTTGTGTGACGTCGTCAGTTGGACTGGCGGGAATTGTTCAGTATTGTTAAATTATTTTACGTGGGAAGCAGTTGGCCGGTAGGAGGGGGACGCCCCGAGTTCCGGTCACCGTTTGCCGAAGTCGCGAGGGTTTCCTCCCAACGGTGAGTGGCAAGTAGTAGTCTTAGTGTCACAGTGACTAGTGTAAAACAGTGTCACTCACTCTGAAGTCTAAGCTTTCGCACCGGTTTTATGATTCAAAAACATTGTAAATATGCTAAGCAAACTCGTATTAATATAATTTCATGCATACTACGGTTCAAGTAGCATACGGTCAGTGAGTATGTATAACGATTACAATACAAGTGAGTGGCAAGTAGTCTTAGTCACAGTGTCACAGTGACTAGTGTAAAACAGAGTCACTCACTCTGAAGTCTAAGCTTCCGCACCGGTTTTATGCTTCAAAAACATTATAAATATGCTAAACAAACTAGTACTGTATTACTCGGTCATGACGAATTGATTCAACCGATATGTGCGATTATTTGCTGCTATTTGAGGCGGTTCAAGTTAAGACGCCAGGACTCATTTGTAATTTTGATGGTCAGTCTAGCCATTGGACAAATCACAAATTGTTAAATTATTATTAAATAACTAGTACTGAGAACCTTCTCCTCAGTCACTGTCATGATTCAACTATTACTTTACTAATCCGTTAGTAGCCTGATGCGTTACTATGTTTAGATCATCAGTTATTATTAGTTATTAATGCAGTCCTTTTTACTGTACTTGGAGTCTGGTACTGGTGGCACCGACGGTCACTGGTTTTTATCATTACCCTTCAAGTTTTAGGTGACCCGTATCAGTGATTGTGACTCAGGCTTATGTGTGGCAGTTTTTGGGAACAGTATATCATGATTGTAGTAATACACTATGACTCAATGATCTTTTCGTTAGATGGTTAAGCTTCAAGTTAGTATTCAAGTCCGAGTTATGACTCATTCTGTAAGTGGCAGTATTTTATTAAGTCACAATTAGAACTTGAGTAACCGTAACGGTTACTGGATAGTTCAAAGTCAATTGTGATCGTTATTAATACACTACTATTTTATTCATTGTGTACTGGACCATAACATTGAGTAGCACTGAGTTAAAGTCATAATCGCGCACTTTGTTTAGTTTGCTGTCTGGTAGTGCAGTTCTGAGTTGAAGTTGTGCCTTCGGATTACTACAAGCCTACGGTGTCTGTGTACAACCTGACTTCTAACGGAGTCTTCCGGCGAAGCGCAGTGAAAGGTGAGGTAAGGTCCGTGTGTGACCGGTTTATACCAATCAACGGTCATGAGCAGCTGGGAAAATGATTCATCACAGCACTACGCAAACTGGAAACAGTTTTTTATCTCACGCACCTGCCAAAGTCTATGACGGCATTACCGAACACCTGCAAGGATTTTACTATCAGCTAGAAGAATACGCTTATACAATTCTCGGGGATATGGTAAAAGATGCATTCCTCGATGAGGTTGCAGCGAAGAGAAAATACGGATGGGACTTAGACCGTATGAGAGCAGAGGAGGCAGAAGAACCGAGAGAGCCGATAGAAGAAGACTCACCAGATGTGAGTGAAGAGAGCGAGGAAGAAACCAGCATTATATGTCGCTAGCAGTATTAATATAATTTCATGCATTGTTCAAGTAGTCAGTGAGTATGTATAACGATTACAATTATTACAAGTGAGTGGCAAGTAGGCTTAGTCACAGTAACTAGTGTAAAACACTGTCACTCAACTTGAAGTTTAAGCTTCCGCACCGGTTTTATGCTTCAAAAAAATTATAAATATGCTAAACAAACTAGTATTAATATAATTTCATGCATAGTCAAGTAGTCAGTGAGTATGTATAACGATTACATGTAAGTGGCTATGTAATGCCCCCAACGATAGCTCAAAAAAAGTCGGCCGAATACAACCAAACACAGTCCTCAAGAATGAGAATGATGTCTCGTTGTATTAGCTCAGTGAAGCCAAAAAAGTAAAACGGCAACAGACCAGGAATAAAATGGCATCAGGTCCAATCTGGACAAATAATACTGAAAAATAAGCTGGTGCACCTGTCACCAGGAAAATGTATTTTTTACCGGCTATCGGGGGGTGATGCCTACAGTACCCCCTCCCGATTTTATGACGGAAATGGCATTTTCGTCATACACCTTTTGATTTCTTTCTGCAAATAGTATGCACTATGGAGTCATGCCACATAGCGCATCGACCCACGGATAGACGCTAAAAGACGATAAATATATCCTCATACGGCACGTCAAAGCGGATTCTCTAGCCGTTCTTATAAATTTTGAACTCCTTCCCCTCAATCTCTTTTTTTTTCTTTTTTTCTTTTTCCCGGCAGTATGTCAAGAACAAACGTACTATTAATAAAAAATACAAGCAACGTGGTGCTGTAGTACGATTCCCCCTTTGATCTCCTTCTTCTTCTTATCATTATCATCATCATTATTATTATTATTATTATTATTATTATTATTATTATTATTATTATTATTATTATTATTATTATTATTATTATTATTATTATTATTATTATTATTATTATTATTATTATTATTATTATTATTATTATTATTATTATTTATGGACACCGTGATAGCCCAGTGGTCAAGTTCTACCATCTGGGCCCTGTCGCCAGTTCGATTCCCGTCGGTGCCACCAGTATTTTCATTGAACATACCGCTCCGTCTGGACCAGTATTTTCATTGAACATACCGGTCCGTCTGGAAGTGTTGGAACTGCCCTTGCGGGGGTGTCATTAGAGCTTATCGTCAATTCTTCGTACTCCCCTCACGGGTGAGACGATGGAGGCGCATGTGCAGAAATGCATCAGCCATTGACAGAGAAGCACTATTATTATTATTATTATTATTATTATTATTATTATTATTATTATTATTATTATTATTATTATTATTATTTATGGACACCGTGATAGCCCAGTGGTCAAGTTCTACCATCTGGGCCCTGTCGCCAGTTCGATTCCCGTCGGTGCCACCAGTATTTTCATTGAACATACCGCTCCGTCTGGACCAGTATTTTCATTGAACATACCGGTCCGTCTGGAAGTGTTGGAACTGCCCTTGCGGGGGTGTCATTAGAGCCTATCGTCAATTCTTCGTACTCCCCTCACGGGTGAGACGATGGAGGCGCATGTGCAGAAATGCATCAGCCATTGACAGAGAAGCACTATTATTATTATTATTATTATTATTATTATTATTATTATCATTATTATTATTATTATTATTATTATTATTATTATTATTATTATTATTATTATTATTATTATTATTATTATTATTATTATTTATTATTATTATTATTATTATTATTATTATTATTATTATTATTATTATTATTATTATTATTATTATTATTATTATTATTATTATTATTATTATTATTATTATTATTATTATTATTATTATTATTATTATTATTATTATTTATTATTATTATTATTATTATTATTATTATTATTATTATTATTATTATTATTATTATTATTATTATTATTATTATTATTATTATTATTATTATTATTATTATTATTAATATTATTATTATTATTATTATTATTATTATTATTATTCACAGGGAGATCGTAAGTACATTGTCTTTTTTAATGACATACCCTTGTATAAGGCGGATATCCTATGATAGTATTAGGGGGCCAGTCCTAATAACTATATCCGAAGTCGAGGTGTATGTACCCGACCCTGCGATATACCGACACAAGTAGAGATTGACCGTGCTCAGGTACGACAGTATATAATCTATCGTAAAAAAATAATTTAATGAAAGTTTCAGAGAACATTTCATTTTCGAGAACATCATCCCAGGACTTGCAAAGGGTCATACCCGGGAACACCATCGCTCAATACACTAGCGATCCCCGTATACGGTGTAGTATCATCGTCGATCGACCTTTCGCACTCGTATGTTGCGATCGAATGCCAAGTTACATCACTGAGTCTTTTTAATATTCATATTGATAACTGATGATGCATGGTCAAATCATGATACGCCGTGGGCAATCAACCAGTTTGTTTGAGACGCATAAAGAAAAATAATTTCTTTGTCACTGCCTTCGTCGTCTGGCGCGGATTTCTTTGCCTGGTGGAGGACCACCAACAAAAGTCAGATCGAACTTTGACTGTTCGAGAATGTCCCAGATCTTATTAGGGATTCCGCCCAACGATGATTCAAAAGGGACATCAAGCACTCCTCTTGGCAGTGTCTGAATGGTCCACGCAGTGTAATCCTTGTCTCTGGGAGTAATTGTATCATCCCATGTCTCGAGACTTTTTGCGTCTTTATATACTGGCAGATAATGTCTTGCCTTTGGATCCTCAACCGGGTCCATACTTCTCCAGAACTGGAGTATCGGTTGTACTATCTTTGCGGCTGATGATATTTTGAGTGTCCGTGTGACACGCATCTGTCGTGGGACTGCCACGACCCATGCTCTTTGATTCTCCTTCTTCGTGCAATACATCTTTAGCGAGGCTTTGAGGGGTCTGTGTACCCGCTCAATTTTCCCATTTGCTCGCGGGTTATAGGCAGTAACATATTGCTAGTTCATCCCGTAATACTTAGATAGTTTGTCGATGACCTCGTTATTAAAGTCCGAGCCTCGATCAGAACATATCTTTCTTGGTACTCCGATCTGTGAGATGATCCTATCGATCAGCGCCTCGGCCGTCGTCTTGCCAGTAACGTCATTGACAGGGATGATCCACACATAGTTGGTGGCTCTGTCAATAGCCGTAAGGAGGTCATCCTTCGATTCTGGGAAAGGTCCCACATGATCAATGTGTATAAACTCAAACATCCCCGCATGAAGAGGAAATTCGACAATCAGGCCGAAATTTGCCTTCAGCGGTGTTTTGTTTATCTTGCACGGGATGCATGCATCCACCGCCTGATCTATCTCCTCCTTCATCTTCTTCCACCAGAATCGCCTCGCTACGAACAAAAGTGGACAATTATGGGCTGCGACAAATATAAATCGTCTCAGACTCTCCGGTACCCAAAGGGTCCATTTGTCCGGCTGTGACGCATAGCGACCGTGAAGGCCCTTGTACCACAGTAGACCATCTCTCCATCCCATCTCCTTCATCTGATCTTTGATCGCTTTCGTCATCCGTAGCTCATCCGGGTTCTGATATAACTGTATGAGTTCCTTAAACTCCGGATTTTGAGCCTGTTGTTGTCTCCATGCGGTAGGCGAGGCTATATGGATAGTACCATCTTCTAGCCGTACCCCGATTCTTTCCGGGTCATCGTCTAGGTCACTTCTCCGCTCTTGAGGAGGCTCCGCATAAACTTCCTGCGTCTCCTCTTCCTCTCTTATGTTCGCCTTCGCATTCTCATATACCTCATAGGACCACTCAGCGTCCTCCTGGGTATGTAGCTCACAACATATCCAGTGATCCGGGCCTTGTGGACTGTACCGTAGACCTGTGCGGTCATATCGGACTCCACTCGCCATCTCCATCGCCTCAATGTGGCTGACCTCATACACCTTGTCAGTGGACAAGTCTTCCATCTCTACCGTGGACACCAACGCCGATACTTCTGAGTTAAACTCTAGCCTAGAGAGGCTATCAGCGACCACATTTCGCTTTCCCGGTAGATGGACCATTGTAAAATCGAAACAAGACAAGAACGCTTGCCACCGCGCCAGCCGTCCCGTCTGTTCATGATTCATCAACCATAACAGGTTATGATGATCAGATCTGACAGTAAATTGAGGTCCTCCCCACAAATACTCTCTGAGCCTCTTGAGGGCCCATACTACCGCCAACGCCTCTCTTTGCCTTGTGCAATAGTTTCTCTCGGCCGCACACAACTTCCTACTAATAAACATGATTGGGCGTAATTTCTTCTCCTCATCCTCTTGTTGTAATACAGCCCCAATCGCAAACTTAGATGCGTCTGTATCGACTACGAATTGTTTCGTAAAGTCGGGCATCGTTAACACCAGTCCTCCGTCTTTCGGGTCTTTATAAATAAGATCTTTGAGCGCATGAAACGCTTGCAAAGCCTCTTCGCCCCACTTCTCAAAGTCTCCAAAATCTATCATTTTCTCCAACTTAGCCCGTGTTGCACCCCAATCGGGTATAAACTGGCTATAGTATTGCGCCATCGCAAGGAATGAGTGCAATTCAGTGCGGTTCTTTGGTATCGGTCGATTCATAATCTCCTCCCTCTTCTCTTTGGATATCGAGACTCGATTATGGAAATCTCGTACCCTAAGTATGTCACAGTCGTCTTGGCAAGTTGACACTTCTTTAGATTGCACTTCAGGCCAAAAGCTCCGATGCGCCTGAATATATCGGACAAATGATCGATATGCTCTTCCATTGTGTTAGAGTATACGATAATGTCATCGATATAGCAAAATGCATATTCTCCCGCCTTCTGTCCCCGCCTTCTCATAAAGCATCCGTCAGACAAATCATCGTACGGACTGCTCAACATCTGCATCGCCTTCTGGAAAAGTCCTGGGGCTTGCTTGAGGCCCATCGGAAGCACTTTCCATTGGTATATTTCCATACCCACCACAAACGCCGTCAGCCATCTGGACTTTTCCTCCAGTGGTATCTGCCAGAAGCAATTCTTAAGGTCAATGACCGAATAGAATTTTGCATTCCGCAGTACTCTCCTTCCTTCTTCTAATGTCGGGGGAGGATTTCTCTCTTCCTCCAGCACCTTGTTAACACGAGCATAGTTAACTGTCAGGCTCCTGGCTTCGGCACTATTCTCGGTTGTGAGACTATTGGAGATGTTGATCTCTCAATAAAGTCCTCATCGAGCAGCTGTCTTGCTAGCTCCTCCGCTATCTTCGCCTCATGTATACTCAAATTCACCCTTCGTGGTGCCGGTGACGGCTCCGCACCCGGTATTTTGTAAATAACCGCAGTGAAATCTTCAGGCTTGACACCACCTGCATGTGGAGGGTAAAAAATTTCCTTGTTTGCCTCTAATTTGGCTTTTAAAAGCTCCTTCTCCTTCTCCGTGCCTACTCCTTCTTCCAATATTTTCCGCGCCGCCTCTTGAAAATCTTCATCAGACATCTTCTTATGTTGCTTGAGGGGTTCTCTGTCCTCCTCCAAGCCTAAGTCCTCTTCCGAGACATCATCTAGGCCCGTCTTTTCATACGTGACCATGTCCGGCTCATCATCTTTACCGAGCTCGACCAGCATGTCAATGAGTCTCGCGTATTGCAAAGGAGCCTTACGGGTGTAAAAACCAAAGCATGTGAATGCTGGCGGTATCAATTTCAACTTGTCGAGGTCTCTGAGCTTCCGCTTGTATGCACTGCTCTGCTCACGAGTTCCCATGACAAGCCACCACTAGCTGTTGCTTGCGAGAGGGTACCGGTATAGGATGATCAATAAGCCGGTCCCTTATTTCCTGCGCCCATATCGCCTTCTCATTATATGGCAGGATAATAGTATACGGCTTATTATTTTCAAATAAAGTCTGTAAGCATTTCTTCACTTCCGTTAGTGAACGCGGCCACGTGGGCTCGTCACCCCAGAAATCAGTAATAAAACTTTTAATAGTTTCTGGTGGAGTATCCGGGATTCGCCCCGTTCTCCTTGGTACAAACGCCTCCCTTTTTTCTTCTCCTACTTTCGCATGGAAACAGTATCCGTTAGTAATATGGACATCTGCTCCTACTCCTTCCGCGAATCTCGCCAACGACGGGCTTCTTTGTGCGACACATATAATCTCCTCCTTTCGCTTCTCGATTAAGTCATCAATAGACTCTTCGTCCCAATGACAGTGCACACTTGGGATTCCCAATTGTCGGTCCAGGACAGCTCATCCGGTCTTACGACATGGGGGTGAACGTACACCTCAAGTGCCTCATGTGCGATGGCCATCTTTTTGTGATCAGTCGCTAGACTCAGCTCATAAGCCTCATAAGAGTCAGTAGCGTTAAAGGGATCAGTATCGTTCTCTTCTCCTCTTTTTACTCCATATATCACTCGCCGTGCGGCGCAATCAATCACAGCCCCCATCGTAGCCAATTGGTCATACGATAGTAATATTGACCCGTGGTAACAGGGGACGACATAAAGGTCCGGATCCATGCGGTATACTCGTGCGGATTTTAATTTAAAGGTCAGTGTGATGATTCCCGTGATGACCGTCCGGCTACCCACTCCTTTCAGAGTGCCAGTCGAATTTTTCATATTTCCGTCCACCCAGTCCCGGTATCGATTAAAAAACTTCCGGCCGATAATATTAATATTCGCCATTGTATCATTACCAACTTTTAATATTGTCTTCAATGTTTCACAATAAAGTTCCGTATAACACAGAGCATCGGGCCTGTGTATATTGGCTGCGAGAACAAGAACTTTACTTTCCAAATTTTGGAGTCTTGTCTCTAAGTTTTTCAACTCCTCCTTCTTCTCCTCCTGCTTCACCTCATGAACATTTTTATTATTCTGCGGTACTGGTGCGTTTACTATGTGAGCGACATTGTCTTGTGGTACTTGAGTACACACATTGTCTTTTTGCTCACCACCCGCCGCGATCGTAGATATTGAGTCTGTTCGTGGTTGTTTGCTTGGCCGAGGCGATACGTCTGCCATTGGCCTCCTCGCCTCCATTGCAAGTCTCGCCTTCCTATTTGCATCAGTTATCATTTGTAACCGTGATGTATGAACGGGTATGAGACTACCTTGGGGCTGCAGTCTCTGTGTACCCACATCTTTGTTTTCACATAGAGGAAGCGTTGGCCCAGTCTGCACAACAGCATTAGAAAGCACTGTGACTTTAGGGTTAAACTTCACAGTCTTCTCCTTCCTCTCTTCTTCCCCCTCCAGTCATTCCACCACCTCGAAACG
>WBZZ01000346.1:0-2500 GCA_019918135.1 Paulinella micropora
TATACATATATATATATATACATATATATAAATACAAATATATATATATACATATATAATGTTTTCTGCCCAGGTAATAGAAGATGACAAGTTTCTATATATATATTTATATATATATATATATAGGCAATATATATATATATATATATATATATAGGTATTAGAGGATGACAAGGTTTTTAGCCCGCCCCCCCTCGTCCCCTTCGGATCAGTCTTACGACTAGGTAAGAAATTATAATATATTTTGCGGCTAGTCACAAATTTGACGTGTTTTGCGGGCGAGCCGGGCCGGGCCGGCGAGCCCGCAAAACACGTCAAATTTGGCGCGCCGCATATGTAGTTTTTATCAATAACAATATGAGCGAAGAGAACAATAGATAAGACAAAGCTGTACGTTCAAGAAAGGATAAAATCTTAAGATAGATATATAGATAGATATATAGATAGATAGATAGATAGATAGATAGATAGATAGATAGATAGATAGATAGATAGATAGATAGATAGATAGATAGGTAGACAAATAGATAGACAAATTGGTAGACAGGTAGATAGATAGATAGATATAGATAGATAGATAGATAGATAGATAGATAGATAGATAGATAGATAGATAGATAGATAGATAGATAGATAGATAGGTAGATAGGTAGATATAAGAGAGAAATTTTTGCACCAGAGAGAGAAAAAAATCCTGCCCTGACAAGTGTCCGTCTCTTGAATCCATACATACATACATACATACATACATGCATGCATACATGCATACATACATACATACATGCATACATGCATACATACATACATAAAATAAGAGCTATTATTCTACACCACCCGGGGTTTCGGGTTTCTGGTGCCACTTTCTGGGTAGTTTGCGGCCTGAAAAAACCTGGCCTGTGATGCCACTTTCTGGGGGGTTTGCGGCCTTATAA
This sequence comes from Paulinella micropora, assembly GCA_019918135.1. NCBI lineage: Eukaryota > Cercozoa > Imbricatea > Euglyphida > Paulinellidae > Paulinella > Paulinella micropora. Next base: position 933 of record WBZZ01000346.1, read on the forward strand.
GCCCGGCCTGCGGTGGCCAGTTTCCTACCCAAAAAACCGAATTGCCACTTTCTGGGGTTTGCGGCCTTAAAAGCCCGGCCTGCGGTGGCCAGTTTCATACCCAAAAAAACCCAGAATTTCCGGTTTCTGGTGCCACTTTCTGCGGTTTTGCGGCCTGAAAAGCCCAGTCTGCGGTGGCAGTTTCACACCCAACACCCTCGGAACTTTGGGTTTCTGGGTGCCACTTTCTGGGCTTGCACCCTAAATCTCGGGTTTTCTGGTGGCACTAAGAGAGAGAGAGAGAGAGAGAGAGAGAGAGAGAGAGGGAGGGAGGGAGGGAGAGAGAGAGAGAGAGAGACATAGATAGATAGATAGATAGATAGATAGATAGATAGATAGATAGATAGATAGATAGATAGATAGATATATAGATAGATAGATAGATAGATAGATAGATAGATAGATAGATAGATAGATAGATAGATAGATAGATAGATAGATAGATAAAAAGCCCGGCCTGCGGTGGCACTTTCACAACCCAAGCCCGAAATTAGGAAAGATAGAAAGATACATAGATAGATAGAAAGATAGATAGATAGATAGATTTGGGGTGGTGTAGAAAGGGCCTCAATTTTGAATAGATAGATAGATAGATAGATAGATAGATAGATAGATAGATAGAGAGAGAGAGAGAGATAGATAGATAGATAGATAGATAGATAGATAGATAGATAGATAGATAGATAGATAGATAGATAGATAGATAGATAGATAGATAGATAGATAGATAGATAGATGAAATATCGACTAATGTCAGAAAAAAGGAGCTTCTGATTTCGTCAACCAGGAAGTCTGTGGGTAAAGTATTAACCCGATGCCCAGCTAAGCCGTGATGTTTGCACGGAAGGGACTGATACAGGCAATACCAAAGCTCCCTAGTACCAGGCGGGGCCAGGGCTCGTTCCATAAAGCGCCCCTTGCAGAACGAGCTCCCACCTCCATTACAGAGGGCCCAGTAAGCAGATGGAGTTTCGAGACTGTTCGACAGTCTAGTATAAACCGACAGAGCACTGTGGGTTTTATTCCGGGCTCAACAAGCGAGAAAGGGCACCCTGAGGGAACAGGATTGTGCTTCCCGTCGCTATTTCGGCATGTGACTTATAGGCGTATGGCTAGGCACACATAAGGCACCCCACCACGGGCCCAGCACACTCACACCATCCCCTAATTCTCTGTCTGTCGACAGATGGCACCCATTTCAAAAAATCAAGCCCAAGAGAGGGTCAGTGACACCTCAAGTGGCCTTGGATCATTCCGTAGAGTAAGTGATAAGATCAACTGATGAAATATCGACTAATGTCAGAAAAAAGGAGCTTCTGATTTCGTCAACCAGGAAGTCTGTGGGTAAAGTATTAACCCGATGCCCAGCTAAGCCGTGATGTTTGCACGGAAGGGACTGATACAGGCAATACCAAAGCTCCCTAGTACCAGGCGGGGCCAGGGCTCGTTCCATAAAGCGCCCCTTGCAGAACGACCTCCCACCTCCATTACAGAGGAACCAGTAAGCAGATGGAGTTTCGAGACTGTCG
>WBZZ01000346.1:20000-25000 GCA_019918135.1 Paulinella micropora
CACCGTCAGCGACGTAGAATGATATAAATAGAACGCAAAAGCAGTAAAAAAAGCCGTTTCAGTCCGAGCCTTTTGTGGTGGCAGCAGCCAGCCTTGAGCGAGCTGACCGTCCCAGCCTTTTTGGTGTCACCAGCGAGCCTTGGTCCGAGCCTTTGTGGTGGCACCAGCCAGCCTTGGCCGATACATAAAAGCATTCACTGCCAATTACCTAGGTAATTACCCTTGATGTGGTTGGCTTCCCGGGGAAATTCCCTGAATTTCGGAATTTTCCCGGGAAGCTAACCACAACAAGGGTAATTACCTAGGTAATTGGCAGTGAATGCTTTTATGTGCGAGCTGTGCCACCACAATGGTGAGGTGAGAAATGTTTTTTTTTTTTTTTTTTTGGCGCGCGCATCTATCATGATTTCTCCGGCATGACGGTACAAAAAAAGGTAATTTAGCAGTAAGTTTTCGACAGGCTGTCAGTTTCTTTTGACATTTTCAAAAAATTTCACCCGAATCGACTGCTATTGCTCAATTGTTTTTTGGTTTTTTACAGTCTTTTGCCATTGTACAGTCAGAATGGCTTTATAAAAGTCACCGTTGCAGCGAAATAGGAAAAAACCCGGTCAAAGACGAGGATAACGTCCGCAGAACACATATAAAAATTATTTTCCGTAATTTAGTTTGTGACTGCGAAACTATTTTTTTCGAGTATATCTATTTCGCCGTCCAAACTGACTGCTAAATGCCTTTTTTTTACCGTCAGTGCCGGAGAAATCGATTTAGCCAGGCTCGGCCAAATTTGTCGATTTTATAGGTCACCTCCACTACATGTGGTGAGGTTACCGATAAAACTACATATGCGGTGCGCCAGATTTGACGTGTTTTGCGGGCTCGCCGGCCCGGCTGGCCCGCAAAACACGGAAAATTTGTGGCTAGCCGCATAATATAATATGAGAAGTTCCTACTTCTTAAGTACAACGAGCAATTACTTCAAACAATTCGTTCTCGGCCTGTTCTGATTTGTGTGGCTTGTGTAATGGCTCATTTCAAAGCTCTCGTCAAGAGCTTTCTGATGAGCCATAGCACAGGTTGTGGATGGAAATATCGGCTGGGATCGAAGCGTTTGAAGTCACTGTCGATTGTACTTAAGAAGTAGGAACTTCTCATTGCCGGCTCGTGTGTCAGCTCGCCTGCAAAAGTGACAAATTTTTAGCCTTTTTATCGGCTAATATATCATTATGCGGCTAGCCACAAATTCCACGTGTTTTTGCGGGCGAGCCGGGCCGGGCCGGGCCGGCAAGCCCGCAAAGCACGTCAAATTTTGGCGCGCCGCATATGTAGTGGAGGTGACCGATAAAAATTGACCAGCCTGTCTTTCATTCTTTCTATCTGTCTATCTACTTTCTTTCTTTCTTTCCCTCTTTCTTTCCTGGCTTCAACACTGTGCACCTGTGTCGATAGCATCTCATTATAATTATTATTATCATTATTATTTATTATCATTATTATTTATTATGATTATTATTATTATTATTATTATTACTATTGTTATTACTGTTATTATTATTATTATTATTATTATTATTATTATTATTATTATTATTATTATTATTATTATTATTCTCCTCCTCCTTCTCCTCCTCCTCCTCCTCCTCCTCCTCCTTCTCCTCCTCCTTCTCCTCTTCCTCCTTCTCCTCCTCCGCAGCCTCTCCTATCTTAGCCCTAGTGTTTGGCTTGGGTCCCTTTTGTGTCTACTGGCCTCCGTTAAGAAATCAATGGTCATACATGGCCACTGCCCTGGTAAGCATAAGCACGAGTGATTTTTCAGCTCAGAATACGTTGTTTTTTCACAAAATTTTCGGTCAGTGATTTTTCACCGCAGAATACGTTGTTTTTTCACAAAATTTCGGGTGGCCGGAATTCTTCCCTAGTCTTTACACCGCAAGATACGTTATTTGTTTGCCAAAATTTGAGGTGGCCGAAATTCTTATATACAAAATTTACATCTTTTTGTGTCTACTGGCCTCCGTTAAGAAATCAATGGTCATACATGGCCACTGCCCTGGTAAGCATAAGGACGAGTGATTTTTCACCGCAGAATACATTGTTTTTTCACAAAATTTTGGGTGGCCGGAATTTTTCGGGCTCGGCCGGCCACCCAAAATACGTGTTTTTCGCCGCAGAATACGTGTTTTTAATCGCAGAATACGTGTTTTTCGGGCTCGGCCGGCCCGGCCCGGCTCGCCCGCAAAGCACGTCAAATTTCGCGTGCCGCACATGTAGTTTTTATCGGTAACCTGACCACATTTTGTGGAGGTGACCGATGAATACAAAACTTACATCTGTACACATGCATGGATACATGCGTAACACATAAAAGCATTCACTGCAAATTACCTAGGTAATTACCCTTGTTGTGGTTAGCTTCCCGGGGAAATTCCGAAATTCAGGGAATTTCCCCGGGAAGCCAACCACATCAAGGGTAATTACCTAGGTAATTGGCGGTGAATGCTTTTATGTGTAAATATAAAATACATGCATGCACACATACATGCATGGTCCGTTTTGTGTAAAACTACGTCCAGACATACATGTATGCGTCAATATACATACATAAGGAAAAGTGAGAAAAAAAAATCCGCCAACAAATTATCCCGTAATAACCGTAGCATAAGAAGAGTGAAGAATTTCGGCCAGCCGGTAATTACGGACATTTGTTTGTTGTCCACAAACAAAAAGTTTAGCAGGAAATTCCCCGTATTTACGGTTGGCCGAAAGGCGATGTGGCCGAAATTTTTCACCCGACCTTACGTGGTCATTTTTCTGTACATTGATTGGGTTCCTAGTGAGAAATAAATTACCTTACATGGCTACTGCCACTGATATATATATATATATATATATATATATAAATATATGTATATATATGTATATGTATGTATGTATGTATGTATGTATGTATGTATGTATGTATGTATATATATATATATATACACATATATATATATATATATATATATTCATACACGTATACATGCATGGATACATAAATACATGCATACATACATATAATGTCCGATTTGCCACTATATGAGCACACGCACATGCTCTCTCTCTCTCTCTCTCTCTCTCTATATATATATATATATATATATATATATATATATATATATATATCACACACACACACACACATGCGCGCGCGCACACACACACACACATGCATGCATGCATACATACATACATACATATACATACATATACATACATATACTTACATAGGATATTATTTTCACGTGTGTTTGTGTGTGCTTTGTGCTTTGTTCGCTTTGTTAGTTATCCATCCATCTATCTATCTATCTATCTATCTATCTATCTATCTATCCATCTTACTTATCTATCTATCTTTCTATCTCTATGCGTGTAGGGATTCACCATTGTGTTCGTTTTCGCCAACCCAACTTTGACCGTCATCGCGTCAAACATGGCGCAGAAATTTCAGCCAGACAGGTAGATTTATGCAAGCTAGCCTTCTGCCATTCTGCCTTCTACCTTGTACCTTGTGCCTTCTGCCTTCTACCTTCTACCTTCTTGCCAGAAATTTCAACCAGGCAGGTAGATTTATGCAGCTGGCCTTCTGCCTTCTACCTTCTACCTTCTGCCATTCTGCCTTGAAATGGACAAGTTCTGCCTTCTACCTTCTACCTTCTGCTCTGCCATTCTGCCTTGAAATGGACAAGTTCTGCCTTCTACCTTCTGCCTTCTGCCTTGCATGGACAAATTCTAAGGATGTTTTGACTGCTCTGGAGGCAGTGAAACTTGTCCAAGGGCTGGACTGGTCGTCATACCTCGCTCTCCCTCTCCCCCAACCCCCCCCCCCCCTCTCTCTCTCTCTGTCTTTCTCTCTGTCTTTCTCTCTCTCTTTAGCTCTCTCTTTCTCTCTCTCTCTCTCTCTGACTCTCTCTCGCTCTCTTTCTCTCTTTCTCTCTCTCTCTCTCTCTCTCTCTAACTCTCTCTCTCGTTCTCTCTTTCTCTCTCTCTCTCTCTCTCTCTATCTCTCTCTCTGTCTCTCTCTCTCTCTCTCTCCCTTGACCATGTTTTGCGGGCGAGTCCGCAAAGCACGTCAAATTTTGGCGCGCGTTTTATCGGTAACCTGACCACATTTTGTGGAGGTGACCGATAAGAGGCTTTCCTTGCTGTTATCGAGTGTTCTTAACGTTGTTGCATCTTTATCATGTTCCGTTTTGGTGGTTGTTGTTTGATATTTCTGTTGCTGACGATGATGAGCATGGTGTCGGCCTTTGTCCGTTATTTGCGTGAAATATGGCGAAAAAATTCCAACCAGGCAGGTTTTCCTTTCTGAATCGATTAGTAAGTAAGTGTAAGTATGCATGTATATATATGTATGCACATGCAAGCGTGACCAGCTTGTGGTATGATAGATGGATAGATAGATAGATAGATAGATAGATAGATAGATAGATAGATAGATAGATAGATAGATAGATAGATAGATAGATAGGTAGATAGATAGATAGATAGATAGATAGTGTTTCTTAACGTGTTCATCTTATCTTGTTACATTTGGTGGTTGTTGTTGATATTTCTGTTTTGCTGGCGATGATGATCATGGTGTCGACCTTTGACCGCTCTTGCGTCGAATATGGCGCAAAAATTTCAGCCAGGCAGGCTGACTTGCTGAATTCATCGTTCTTGTTCATGTTAACTTTTGTTCTTTTGCTTGTTGTTGTTGTTGTTGTTGTTGCTCTTGTTGTTATTGTTGCTGTTGTTGGTGTTTACGATGATGTCGACGATGTTGTTGTGAATCTTGGTGATGATTGCGTCAAATATGGCGCGAAATTTTCAACCAAGCAGGCGAAGCTGCTGAATTGAGTGTTCTTGTTTTTGTTAATTTTGACCTTGTCTCAACTTTGAAGGTTTTTTGCGTCAAATTTGGCGCCAAAAAAAATCAGCCAACCGAGTATGTGGTTGATGGTTTATGTTTGTTAATG
>WBZZ01000346.1:35000-37500 GCA_019918135.1 Paulinella micropora
TGAGCCAGTCCTGTATTTGTGATTGCGCAGCAGTCACTGAGATTGAGATTACGTTAGTTTGGAATGGTTTGGATGAGGTTAGATGAGACTGTAGTTGCTTCTTGTTCTCTACAATCAGCAATGACTTGATCTGCTTCGATCTCAGCCTGCTCTCCTGGTTATGTTACCGATAAAAACTACATATGCGGCGCGCCAAATTTGACGTGTTTTGCGGGCTCGCCGGCCCGGCTCCTGCTCGCCCGCAAAACACGTCAAATTTGTGGCTAGCCGCATAATATACTATACTCAGTACTATGAGCAATAACCTTGATTTGCTTCGATAGATAGATAGATAGATAGATAGATAGATAGATAGATAGATAGATAGATAGATAGATAGATAGATAGATAGATAGATAGATAGATAGATAGATAGATAGATAGATAGATAGATAGATAGATGGATAGATAGATAGATAGATAGATAGATAGATTAGATAGATGAGATAGATGAGATAGATTAGATAGATTAGATAGGTAGATAGGATAGATAGGATAGATAGTATAGATAGGATAGATAGGATAGATAGGATAGATAGGATAGATAGGATAGATAGGATAGATAGGATAGATAGGATAGACAGAGATAGATAGAGGTGCTGGAGTTGCAGGGTCGCAAGGTGGGCAAGCCCAGCGTCCGTGACTCGATAACAATAACTAAGATCAAGGTGCACGAGTGGAAGAGCAGACAAGTGGGCCAGTCCTGCATCTGTGATTCTGCAGCAGTCACTGAGATGATGGTGCTCGAACGTAGGGGCCGGCATAAGCCTAACGTCCCCGAGTCGATTGCATCGACTAAGATCAAGGTGCAAGAGGGGAAGAGCAGACAGGTGAGCCAGTCCTGCATCTGTGATTCTGCAACAGTGACTGAGGTTGAGATGCTGAAGAGGAAGGGCCACCAGGTGGGCAATCCAGCATCTGTGAGCTGAGAGCATCCTTGAAGATCAAGATATTGGACATGAAGAGTCGCTAGATGGGCCAAGCCGACATTTGACATACTTGGATTGAACAGTAAGGTGACGAACCCCAAGGCCATTTAAATGAGCCAGCACTGAATCAGTCGTTTTCTCACCCAACAGCACTTTGGAAAACGTCAACTTGTTCTCGCGCCAAACCTGGGATCGGTCAGCCAACGGACCACCATGATCAAAACCTCGAAGATCAAGCGAATTCAGGTTTTTCCACAAGTGTGGGTCTTTTAGAAGACCCGCCAGGGCCTTGCAGGCTTACGACAACTTGCCGTAGCTCGGCCCATCCGATGCAGTCGCGAATGATGAGCCATATATCGCTCGATAACAAAATGAGAGGGGATGGCGGATGAGTCAACTTGCGCTTCTTGACGACCGTTTTCTGATAAAAGAAAAAATTATATTTTCCACCATCCAAAACATACATTCCCTGCTTCCACCAAAAAGCTTTCATTGAAGAAATCCACACCAAATAACAGTGTTCTCCATCGAACTTATTAATAACGACAAGCAGCTCGATCCAGTCCCAACCAACAGCATAATGATTGTGTAGACAGCCATGTCCCAACTTTTGGTGGAAACATTTGCCAAAGTCTTCTGACGGATGACGCCTTTTTAGGCATTTAGCGTATCAACCGTGTGTTGCGGGTGTTTGTCTTCCATAAACTGCCAAACACAAGTTGCTTCCCACAAGTCAGATTATATAAGAAATTTCCACCTATCAGAATGCTCCAGTTTGTTGATGTCATACTTACCTGGTATGGGTGCGACCAAACGGTCTTCAACTGGTGATCAATGAGGCCAGGCACCTACTGTGGAGCAGATTACACATTGTAATGCTGTGAAGCAGTATTGGCATCCCTCTCAGAGGGTGTCAAGATACGTTATTTTTGTTAGTGTGGTTGAGAGCTTGCTCCAACCACGCTCTTTTTAATTAAGAGAAAGAAATTCTTTTATTGTTGGTGTGAAAATACGTGCATCACACATTCATTCCATTCCATCCATATAGTAGATAGATAGATAGATAGATAGATAGATAGATAGATAGATAGATAGATAGATAGATAGATAGATAGATAGATAGATAGATAGATAGATAGATAGATAGATAGATAGTTAGGACGGATAACTAGCAGTTTACTACAGATAGGCTGTAGGACATTATTACCAACACTAGCACTTGACTTATCCTTCCTTCCTTCCTTCCATCCATCCATCCACCCACCCACCCACCCACCCATGCATCCACTCATTCACCCATGCATCCATCCGTGCAAACCCGTGCAAATGCATACCTTATATACAGTAGTAAGAATTTTCAATAAGAAACAAGTATTAACTTGAATCTTATGTAGGAGTTTGAATGCTCAAGTCAAGTGCTAGTGTTGGTAATAATGTCCTACAGTCTATCTGTAGTAAACTGCTAGTTATCCTTCCTAACTAACTAACTATCTATCTATCTATCGATCTATCTATCTATCTACTATCTATCT
>WBZZ01000346.1:42500-47500 GCA_019918135.1 Paulinella micropora
TAGATAGATAGATAGATAGATAGATAGATAGATAGATAGATAGATAGATAGATAGATTAATGGATGAATGGATCATGACTGTTGTTGTTCTTTCTTTTCTTTCTTTCTTTTCTTTCTTTCTTTTCTTTCCTTCTTTCTTTCCTTCTTTCTTTCCTTCTTTCTTTCCTTCTTCTTCTTCTTCTTCTTTTTCTGCTCTTCTTCTTCTCCTTGTTCTTCTTCTTCTTCTTCTTCTTCTTCTTCTTCTTCTTCTTCTTCCTCTTCTTCTTCTTCTTCTTCTTCTTCTTCTTCTTCCTCCTCCTCCTTCTCCTCTTCCTCCTCTTCTTCCTCTTCCTCTTCTTCTTCCTCTTCCTCTTCTTCTTCTTCTTCTTCTTCTTCTTCCTCCTCCTCCTCCTCTTCTTCTTCTTCTTCTTCTTCTTCTTCTTCTTCTTCTTCTTCTTCTTCTTCTTCTTCTTCTTCTTCTTCTTCTCGTCGTCGTCGTCGTCGTCGTCATTTTCTTCTTCCTCCTCTTCCTCCTCTTCCTCCTTTTCCTTCTCTTCCTTCTCTTTCTCCTCTTTCTCCTCTTCCTCCTCCTTCCCCTTCCCCCCCCCCCCCCTCTCTCTCTTTTTTTTTTGGGGGGGGGGGGCAGTAAGAAATATGTAATAGCACAAAATAGAGGGGGAAAAAAATATCGTAAAGAACTAAATTATCGTTATTATTATCATTATTATTATTATTACTTATTATTATTATTATTATTATTATTATTACTTATTATTATTATTATTATTATTATTATTATTAATATTGTTATTATTATTATTATTACTATTATTATTATTATTACTATTATTATTATTGTTATTATTATTATTATTATTATTATTATTATTATTATTATTATTATTATTATTATCATTGTTGTTGTTGTTGTTGTTGTTATTATCCCTGAAAGGTGTTGGAGAAGGGGGTGGGGGGTTTGGGGGGAGGGGGAAAATGAAAATTGTGTACCCCACTCCCACCCACCCCCCCCCCCGGCATTTTCGCACCCCTGTCGGAATAAATCATGGTTTGTGGGAACGAGGTGGAGTTCGGAGCTCATATTTGCAGGGTGGTTAGCCCCCGACTCGATCTCGATTCTGATATAATTTTTTTGGAATTCACGCAAATGTTTGCGTTAGGACAGTGTCCTGAATGCCAAAGTTCCTTGTTTTTCTTCGCATCCCAATCGGAATAAATCATGGTTGGTGTGAACCAGGAGAAGTTGCGAGCTCATATTGGCAGGGTGGCTAGCCCCAGACTCGATCTTGATGCTGATGTAATTTCTTTTGAATTCACGCAATGTTTGCGATAGGGGAGTGTCCTGAATGCCAAATTTCCTTGTTTTTTTAGCCTTTTTTTTGAGCCCCTAGTCGGAATAAATCATGGTTTGTAGGAACCAGGAGGATTTGGGGACTCATATTGACAGGGTGGTTAGCCCCAGACTCGATCTTGATGCTGGAATAGATTTTTTGGAATTCAGGTAAATATTTGCGTTAGGGGAGTGTCCTGAATGCCAAATTTCCTTGTTTTTTGGCAGTACTTGCCGGTGCCTCCAGCAATTGAACGTACCCTCTCAACGGGGAGGGCCCCCAGGCCCTCCCCCCGGAACCCCAGCGCTGTGATTGTACGTACCCGTTCTGGTCGCGGGTGGCACCCACACCTGAAAATTGAGGTTTTTTTGCCACCAGGCGCCCTTTGCGGCACCTCCGGCAATTCAACGTACCCTATCGTAGGGAAAGGGGGGGTCCGGGGGAGCCCTGCGATTGTACGTACCCGTTCTGGTCGCGGGTGGCACGCACACCTGAAAATTGAGGTTTTTTTGCCACCAGGCGCCCTTTGCGGCACCTCCGGCAATTCAACGTACCCTGTAGAAGGGAAAGGGGGCGGGAGGCGGGTGTGTGTGTGTGTGGGGGGGGGGGGGGGGGGAGCCCTCCAAAAAGTGATAAGAAGTGGGGCTGGCGGGGTTTGGTGCGCGAAGCGCAGCGGTAAACCATCCTTTCAGGTGTTGGCGCAGCCCCTAATTATTATTGTTATTATTATTATTATTATTATTATTATTATTATTATTATTATTGTTATTATTATTATTATTATTATTATTGTTATTATTATCTATTTTATTATTATTATTATTATTATTATTATTATCATTATTATTATTATTATTATTATTATTATTATTATTATCATTATCATTATTATTATTATTATTATCATTATTATTATTATTATTATTATTATTATCATTGTTGTTGTTGTTGTTGTTGTTGTTGTTGTTGATCAGAGATGATGAAGCAGCTAGGTTGCGAACAACTCTACTCTCTGTCCATTATTATTACTATTATTATTATTATTATTATTATTATTATTATTATTATTATTATTATTTTTATCCCTGAAAGGTGTTGGAGAAGGGTGAGGGGGGTTTGGAGGGAGGGGGAAATGAAAATTGTGTACCCCACCCACCCCCCCACCCTCCCAAATCGGCACCCCTGTCGGAATAAATCATGGTTTGTGGGAACGAGGAGGAGTTCGGAGCTCATATTTGCAGGGTGGCTAGCCCCAGCTGATATGATTTTTTTGGAATTTACGCAAATATTTGCGTTAGGACAGTGTCCTTAATTCCAAAATTCCTTTTTTTTTCGCACCCCAATCGGAATAAATCATGGTTTGTGTGAACCAGGAGAAGTTGGGAGCTCATATTGGCAGGGTAGCTAGCCCCAGACTCGATCTTGATGCTGATATAATTTCTTCGGAATTCACGCAAATATGTGCGTTAGGGCAGTGTCTGAATGCCAAATTTCCTGGTTTTTCGGGCCTTTTTTTGCACCCCCCATCCCTATAAATCATGGTTTGTGGGAACCAGGAGGAATTGGGAGCTCATATTGGCAGGGTGGCTAGCCCCAGACTCGATGTTGACGCTGATATAGTTTTTTTGGAATTCACGCAAATGTTTGTGTTAGGGGAATGTCCTGAATGCCAAATTTCCTTGTTTTTTTGGCTTTTTTTGCACCCCCCATCCCTATAAATCATGGTCTGTGGAAACCAGGAGGAATTGGGAGCTCATATTGGCAGGGTGGTTAGCCCCAGACTCGATCTTGATGCTGGAATTCACGCAAATATTTGCGTTAGGAGAGTGTCCTGAATGCCAAATTTCCTTGTTTTTTGGCAGCACTTGCCGGTGCCTCCGGCAATTGAACGTACCCTGTCGACGGGGCAGGGGGCTTTAGGGGGCCCTCCCCCGGGAACCCCAGCGCTGTGATTGTACGTACCCGTTCTGGTCGCGGGTGGCACCTACACCTGAAAATTGAGGTTTTTTTGCCACCAGGCACCCTTTGCGGCACCTCCGACAATTGAACGTACCCTGTCGAAAGGAAAGGGGGGGTCCGGGGGAGCCCTGCGATTGCACGTACCCGTTCTGGTCGCGGGTGGCACCCACACCTGAAAATTGAGGTTTTTGCCACCAGGCGCCCTTTGCGGCACCTCCGGCAATTCAACGTACCCTGTCGAAGGGAAAGGGTGGATCCGGGGGAGTCCTGCGATTGTACGTACCCGTTCTGGTCGCGGGTGACACCCACACCTGAAAATTGAGGTTTTTTTGCCACCAGGCGCCCTTTGCGGCACCTCCTGCAATTCAACGTACCCTGTCGAAGGGAAAGGGGGGGTCCGGGGAGCCCTGCGATTGTACGTACCCGTTCTGGTCGCGGGTGGCACGCACACCTTTTGCGGCACCTCCGGCAATTCAAGGTGCCCTGTAGAAGGGAAAGGGGGCGGGAGGGGGGGGGGGGGGGGGGGGGGGGGGGGGGGGGGGGAGCCCTCCAAAAAGTGATAAGAAGTAAGTGGGGCTGGCGGGGTTTGGTGAGCGAAGCGCACCGGTAAACCATCCTTTCAGGTGCTGGCGCAGCCCCTAGTTCTTATTATTATTATTATTATTATTATTATTATTATTATTATTATTATTATTATTATATATATTATCATTTTTATTATCATTATTATTATTATTATTACTATTATTATTATTATTATTATTATTATTATTATTATTATTATTATCATCATCATTATTATTATTATTATTATCCCTGAAAGGTGTTGGTCAAGGGGGTGGGGGGTTTTGGGGGGAGGGGGAAAATGAAAATTGTGTGCCCCCCCCCCCACCCCCCGCATTTTCGCACCCCTGTCGAAATAAATCATGGCTTGTCGGAACGAGGAGTTCGGAGCTCATATTTGCAGGATGGTTAGCCCCAGACTCGATCTTGATGCTGATATGATTTGTTTTGAATTCACGCAAATATTTTCGTTAGGGGAGTGTCCTGAATGCCAAATTTCCTTGTTTTTTTGGCCTATTTTTGCACCCCCTGTCCCTATAAATCAGGGTTTGTGTGAACCAGGAGGGGTTGGGAGCTCATATTGGCAGGGTAGCTAGCGTTAGACTCGATCTTGATGCTGGTATAATTTTTTTAGGAATTCACGCAAATATGTGCGTTAGGGGAATGTTGCCAAATTTCCTTGCTTTTTTGGGCCTTTTTTTGCACCCCCATCCCTATAAATCATGGTTTGTGGAAGCCAGGAGGATTTGGGAGCTCATATTGGCAGGGTGGTTAGCCCCAGACTCGATCTTGATGCTGGTGTAATTTTTTTTGGGAATTCACGCAAATATTTGCGTTAGGGGAGTGTCCTGAATGCCAAATTTCCTTGTTTTTTGGCAGTACTTGCCGGTGCCTCCGGCAATTGAACGTACCCTGTCGACGGGGCAGGGGGGTCCGGGAGGCCCTCTCACCGGGAACCCCAGCCCTGTGATTGTACGTACCCGTTCTGGTCGCGGGTGGCACCCACACCTGAAAATTGAGGTTTTTTTGCCACCAGGCGCCCTTAGCGGCACCTCCGGCGATTCAACGTACCCTGTCGAAGGGAAAGGGGGGGTCCGGTGGAGCCCTGCGATTGTACGTACCCGTTCTGGTCGCGGGTGGCACCCATAC
>WBZZ01000346.1:57500-65000 GCA_019918135.1 Paulinella micropora
AAGTCTGACCTGCTTGGATAACATCTATAGCTTTATCTATATCTATCTATCTATCTATCTATCTATGTTGCTAGCTCACTTTTCCTTGCACGATCTATCTGTCCTTTCTTACTTATACATACATACATACATACATGCATACATACATACATGCATACATGCATACATGCATACATACATACATACATACATCACATACATACATGCAAATACACGACAAACATTCGACATCAAGGTATGGACCAAGCCATGTTTCTATCTATCCATCTATCTATCTATCTATCTATCTATCTATCTATCTATCTATCTACTTACCTACTATCTGTCCTTTCTTACTTGCAACTACACGACAAACATTCGTCATCAAAGGTATGGACCAAGCCATGTTTCTATCTATCCATCTATCTATCTATCTATCTATCTATCGATCTATCTGTCTATCTATCTGTCTGTCTATCTATCTATCTATCTATCTATCTACCTACCTACCTACCTACTACACAACAAACATTCGTCATCAAGGTATGGACCAAGCCATGTTTCTATCTATCTATCTATCTATCTATCTCTCTACCTACCTACCTACCTACCTACTATCTGTCCTTTCTTACTTGCAACTACACGACAAACATTCGTCATCAAGTATGGACCAAGTCATGTTTCTATCTATCCATCTATCTATCAATCTACCTATCTATCTATCTATCTATCTATCTACCTATCTACCTATCTATCTATCTATCTATCTACCTACCTACTATCTGTCCTTTCTTACATGCAACTACGTGACAAACATTCGTCATCAAGGTATGGACCAAGCCATGTTTCTATATCCATCTATCTATCCATCTATCTATCTATCTATCTATCTACCTACCTACCTACCTACCTACCTACTCCACGACAAACATTCGTCATCAAGGTATAGACCAAGCCATGTTTCTATCTATCTATCTATCTATCTATCTACCTACCTACCTACCTACCTACCTACCTACCTACCTCTGTATGTATGTATGTATCTATCTATCTATCTATCTATCTGTATGTCTGTCTGTCTGTCTGTCTTGCGAGTGGTTTTGGGGGCGTTTGGTCACACTTTCGATCGCCTCCATTTTTAATCTGTACATATATGTATGCATACATACATACATACATACATATATACATATATACATACATACATACATCAAATATCTACCCCACTTGCCATGAGAAAACCTGACGTAAGTAAAGACCTGACGAACACGGCTCATTTCATACGGATTTTTACACTGGGCAAAGTTCCCAGCGAAATATTCCGTTAATATCTGCGGCGTCAGTTTTTTTTTACGTCAGGTTTTCTCGTGACAAGTGGGATAAACGAGGCCCATGTGGGCGACACACTTAGGTATGCATGTCTGTATGTATAAATGTATGTAATCAATACTTGAGCAGAGCAACGAGATTCTTGTCATAACCCCCCCCCCCCCCCCCCCGCCCCACATTTGTCACGAGAAAAACCTGACGTGAAATAAAAGCTGACGCCGCAAAACACGGCTCATTTCACGCTGATTTTTACACTGGGCAAAATTCCCAGCGAAATAGGCCGTCATCTGCGGCGCCAGGTTTTCTGGTGACAAGTGGGGTTAAGCGTTCTAGCAATGGCTGCAGTATTATCATAGCACCATGATTTGACAATAATTATGCGGCTAGCCACAAATTTCACGTGTTTTGCGGGCGAGCTGGGCCGGCGAGCCCGAAAAACACGTCGAATTGTTTCGGCGCGCCGCATATGTAGTTTTGACGGTAAGCTGACCACATTTTGTGGAGGATAAAAACTATGAGATCAGAGTTGAAAGATATTGTGTACTGACAAAGACGTAAGTTGTACATGTGCTTGTTTATGACATGTATACATACATTCATACATATTGGTTTATTCTCTTACAGTGTCTTTTATCGTCTTCTGGCTACAAACAAGCAAGCGCCGATCAAGCGCGTACATTACATGCTTTATATGCTGAACATACATACATACATACATACATATTGGTTTATTCTCGTATAGTGTCTTTTATCTATTCTGGCTACAAACAAGCTAGATAGATAGATAGATAGATAGATAGATAGATAGATAGATAGATAGATAGATAGATAGATAGATAGATAGATAGATAGATAGACGGATAGATAGATAGATAGGTAGGTAGATGAGTATCAAGCGCGTACATTACATGCTTCATATGCTGAACATACATACATACATGCATGCATACATACATACATATTGGTTTATTCTCGTATAGTGTTTTTTATCGTATTCTGGCCACAAACAAGCTAGATAGATAGATAGATAGATAGATAGATAGATAGATAGATAGATAGATAGATAGATAGATAGATAGATAGATAGATAGATGGATAGATAGATAGATAGGTAGGTAGAGTATCAAGCGCGTACATTACATGCTCTATATGCTGAACATACATACATACATACATATTGGTTTATTCTCGTATAGTGTCTTTTATCGTCTTCTGGCTACAAAGAAGCAAGCGCCGATCAAGCGCGTACATTACATGCTCTATATGCTGAACATACATACATACATACACATTGGTTTATTCTCGTATAGTGTCTTTTATCGTATCTGGCTACAAACAAGCTAGATAGATAGATAGATAGATAGATAGATAGATAGATAGATAGATAGATAGATAGATAGATAGATAGATAGATAGATAGATAGATAGATAGTTAGATAGATAGATAGATAGGTAGGTAGATGAGTATCAAGCGCGTACATTACATGCTCTATATGCTGAACATACATACATACATACATACATATTGGTTTATTCTCGTATAGTGTCTTTTATCGTATTCTGGCTACAAACAAGCAAGCGCCGATCAAGCGCGTACATTACATGCTCTATATGCTGAACCAACGCAACGGGAAACTTAGGTCTACTACTACTATCTATCTATCTATCTACCTACCTATCTATTTATCTATCTATCTATTTATCTATCTATCTATCTATATATCTATCTATCTATCTATCTATCTATCTATCTATCTATTACATGCTCTATGCTGAACCAACGTAACGGGAAATTCAGGTCTACTACTACTCTCTATCTATCTATCTATCTACCTATCTATATATCTATCTATCTATCTATCCATCTATCCATCTATCTTTACATATACATATATTTATATGTCTATATATATATGTATATAGACATATACATAAACATATACATACATATAGCTATCTGTTCTCTTTTTAGATCTCACATTTCATCTGCCTATCTCTTTTTTCTCTGTCTGTTGAAATCTTTGTTCATGCATGTATACATACATACAGTTCGTAGATATGCTCACACATGCATATGCATACATGTACACATACATACATACACATACATACATAAACACACGCACACACACACACACGCGCGCGCATCTCTTTGGGGGCGAACTCTTTTAGGGGGGGGGGGGGGGGGGGGGGGAGGGGGCGACAAGGTCATACCACACGCCCATTAACCTCTGAATCTTTCATTCCACAGAAAAGCATGGCCCAGAAATTACCTGGTAATTACTCTTAATGTGGTTAGCTTCCCGGGGAAATTGCCCACGTAGACGGCTACGTTGCTATTTCCCCGGGAAGCTAACCACATTAAGAGTAATTGCCAGGGTAATTTCTGGGCCATGCTTTTCTGTGTTCTTGTCTTTCTCATGCCAGTGCTACCTGTGAGGGGGTTGCCTGCGGGGCCGATCTGATCAAGCGAAAAACGGCGGAGTTTCCAGTAACCGTCGCGGACAAGATCCGCGCGCAACTGCAGGAGCACTGCGCACTGCCCTGGCGCTGCCCGTACCAGGGCCACGTGGACCCCCGGTAGTAACGGCAGTAACGGCCACGTAGCTCCAAGTGAGTATAATCACACAAGTGGCTAAAAAAACTTGTTGCTAGCCTCATAATAAACTATGCTTCCTGTCGTTTTTTTGACTGTGTTTGGACAAAAAAGCTCAACACCAAGTCTCAAAAATGGCAGCAAAAATACCGTGAACAAAATTTATCGCAATTTACCGATATTTTTGATTGAGTTCGCCGAGTTTTACGGCTTGCTTGCAAAAACCACGGAATTTTGATCGGGTTCGGTATGCTTGTATCTGTACCCTTACTTTTTGTTCTACATGTACATGAGATGTAGATTAAAAAGTTGCAATGGAAAAATGGTAGAGAGTCATTTACAGTGAGCTTGGTTGATATGCTTTGGAACTGTTGCAGTACTATACTACGCTTCATGACAAAGGACAATGTCAAGTTCAACAATTATATATAGATAGGTTAATAATAATAATAATAATAATAATAATAATAATAATAATAACAATAATAATAGTAGTAGTAGTAGTAGTAGTAGTAATAATAATAATAATAATAATAATAATTTTAATAATAATTTTAATTGTAATTTTAATAATAATTTTAATAATAATTTTAATAATAATAATAGACGTATCAGTCGATTGGCCTTTGATCCTGTCGGACATGTGCCTCCATTGGTAGCACGGGGCCGTTCGGTGACGCGGCTCCGCTCCAAAGACTCGACTGGCGGTGCAATGTGCAAATGAGCGTGCTGTGCATGCGCAAGTGGGTGCAAGGAGTGAGAGGAGTTATCTGCCGAGAAGAAGTCCGCGACGCTGCGCTGACCTCCACCTACAACAGATCTAGCCAGACATTCTACCTGACTAGGCCTTCCCCTCCTTCTACCCACCTCCTGAACGACCGTGAGGTCGATCACCTCCTCCTCCTCCTCCGCCCCCTCTGCCTCCCTGATCTGCGCCTCCAACTCCTCCCACTCCTTCCAGATGGTGGCAACAAACCTCCCTAACTCCTCCTCCACCTCTTCTGGGACAGGGATAAACAAAACGCCGAGCATCGCCGCCATCTTTTCATCCTCCCCCTTCAGCCATTCCTCTTTGAAGAGCCTCATCTCCTCCTCCGCCTCCCGCAGTTCCCTGTGATAAAGCCCTCCTCGATTCAGCATGAGGGGCTGCCGGGCTTGCGCCTCATCGATAAACTTAAACAGTGCCTCACGAGAGCTCGCAAACGTTGGGCAACGCAGCAGGAAGTGACGTAACGACTCGTTAACCTCAGTGCCACACAAGGCGAAACAGCTTGAGCAGTCCGGCGAGCATGATCCAAATTTGGATCGGTAGAGGCGAAGGCTATTGTTGCAGCTCAACAATCGCCTTCTGATAAGGTTGTGACTTCCCCCCTCCAGCGCCCGCCAACGTGGGAAAGCAGAGCGGGAAGACATCTGGCTAAGCAGCACCCTAAGCCCATCAGAGGGCTTAGCCTGCCGCTCCCAGCCAGCTACTTCCTGCCGGACAGACCATTGCTTTACCACCTCGTTCCAGTTCGCCAGAGCGGCCCGCCAGTCCTTATCATCTACCGTGCCATCTTCGTTCACGACCCGCTTGAGCGCATCCAAGCCCTCCCGCAGCCTGTGATCTGCTAAGATCAAATTTTCCGTATCTTCCTTCCATTTGCACCGACCCGTGTTGTAAAGCCTGCGTGTTAGCGCTGTGTTGCCCAGTAACTCGATGCGCCCTAGGAACCGAAGCCGGGCCGCCTTGGCAAGGATGCTAAAACTCGGCGTGCGGCCTAAACCACTGGTGATGCAGCCGCTTGTGTGCGTACCAACACCCAAGATGGCCCGCAGGGGCGCTACCAACGCGCCCTCCAGCTTACTCAGCTTGTTGGCGCCCGGCAGATCCCAAAAAGCCGATGCGTAAAGCAACTTTGCGCCAACCATTTGCTGCCAATCATCAGCCGAAGACGCGCTGGAACTTCGTGGGCAATCCAGAGGGGGTAGTAGGCAGCCGTTCCCGCTACAGTGATTTCCGCCGCCCGCTTCGCTTGCGGTTTATCGGAGAGGGTGTCCGTGAGCAGAACTCCCAGGTATTTGTAGTGGTCGGTGACGTTGAGAACCTTGCCCCGAACCTCACGCATGGGGGCGACTTTTTTGACTTGGCGTGCCCGTATATCGGCATGACTTCCGTCTTGCCCGGTTTCAGGTTGATTTCAAGCCGATAATCCTCCACGAATGTCGCCACGACATTTACAATCTGTTGAAGCTCCGTGACACTATGCGCAATTACCGCAACGTCGTCGGCGTAAAGCAGGGTCCGTATGTCTTCGATGCGGTTGAGGTCCTCGATCTCCAACTCTTTCGCGATTCGGACCGTTAGCTCATCCATGAAGACGTTGAACAGCGACGGTGACAACGGCGACCCTTGCTGAACTCCCATCTCTTCCAGCACTGCACCAGTGAGTTCGCCATCGACTAGCACTCGCGATGACGTTCTTCGGTAAAAACGCCGCAGAATGCGATAGAACTTGCCCTGTACCCCCATCTGGGTTCGCCTCTGAAACAACCCGGCCCGCCAAACCGTAGGGAATGCCTTTCTCAGATCCACGAACAAAACGAAAGAACGGAGGCCAGCTTGTTGTCTAAGGCGCAGACGCTCCTTAAGGACAAAAATCTGGTCCCCCGTACGTTTTGGCCGGAACCCACCCTGCTCTGGGCGAAGCCTGCCCGGCTATCGATGAAAGCCGTAAGCCTCGCCGCCATAAGGGACAGATACATCTTACCCAGACAGCTCAGAATCGCGATGTCTCTCTAATTTTCCGGATCGGTTGGGTCGCCTCCTTTTGGGATGTTGACGATAATCGCTTTGCCCCAGTCGCTGGGGGTGCATTCCCACGATTTCAACCAGTTGAAGAAGCGCACCAGAAAGCTCACAATCCGCGTGCCTCCGTACTTGAGCATCTCGTTCTTGATCTTATCCGGTGAGCACGCTTTGTGATTCTGGAGATTTTCCTGGCAGAGCTCCACTTCCTTCTCGGTGTAATCATAGTCCAGCGGGCCCGTCTCAGTCCGGATCTCCTCGGCTTGCGCCATGGCCTCGAATTAGTCGCGCAGGTTGTCGTTATACTGGAAGGTTTCGCGGGCCTTCCGCTCGGGCTCAATCCGCGCTGCTTCCTCATCGGAACCGACTTCCTCTACACATGCATCCTCCAAAAACTGGTTTTCTTTGGGGACCACCATACGTCGGCGGTATTCTTCCCATTCTTGTAGTTTTTCCCGGAGTGTGCATGCCAGAGTGCCATCGGGCTTCCGAACAGGAGCAGAAGCTTTGGACCGCCGAACCCCGCCCAAACGCTTTGACAGCTTCCAGTAGGTGGCCATGGTAGCGCTCCTCAAGTTGGCAGCGGTGTCATTCTGGACCCGCTTCCACGCTTGCTCCTTCTTCTCCTTGCATAACCTTCTGACCGCCTTCCTCGCTTCTTTATATCTTTGCCAGGCCTCTCGGTTGGCCTCATTCCTTCGCCAGAGGCCGTATGCCTCTCTCCGTCGCGCAATCGCTTCCCTAAGACCCTCATCAAACCATGCATTAGTAAACCCTGGCCTAATCACCCGAACTCCCAAGACCTTCG
>WBZZ01000346.1:72500-90000 GCA_019918135.1 Paulinella micropora
AACTAGACGTCTAGGCGTTTGTGAGTAGATGTCTCAGTACCCTCTCCACAGCCTGTATCTGTGTCCTCACAAGGAGGCCAGACACCAGACCTCGTAGCTGTTCTTTTGTTCTCTCTTGAGACAGAGACAGAGTAGGTCAACAGACTTACAAACAAACACTCACAGTTACAAACAAACTTGAAGGACACGAGCGTAGTACTCTACCTTTCACGTCTGTGCACTTTGTTGCCTCTCAAACCACACACATCAGAGTATTTTTGCAAATCTCTGACTGTCTTTCGACAATAGGTCTGAACAAGTGTCAGACGAAAAGTCGACTTCTCAAGGAGTGCTTCTCTAGCCTCTTTGACATTATCTATACATAGGTCCTCGTACCTCATAACAGATACAACAACAAAAAGAGAAAAAGAAAAGAGGAGTGGAGAAGGAGATCAAATTTTCAGAGAAAGTCGTACAGATTACTTCTTTCTCACAAAAAAAAACACACACACACATAAGACATAGAGGTGAGACGCTCTCTCTCTCTCTCTATACTGTCTTTTCGTTTTTCTCTCTATTCGTTCCTCATAGACGAACAGAGCAATTACGGGGTAGAAACAACTCTGTCTCATCCGTATTCCTTCAGTGTCCATGTCTACTAGGTCTGAAGACTGGCAGGAAGGAGGGGGGGAGAGTGAGCGAACCCCAGGAAACGAAGAGGAGTTCGTTGACCCTCATGCAGAAGGAGGAGATCTGGCACCTTCCTTTGGCACAGGAGGAGCAGAGAATCAATTTTTTACTGCGCCTTCCTTTGACACAGGAGGAGCAGAGGAAGTCGAGGAGGAGGAGAAGGGAGGAGAGGAAGCGAGGTTTGTGGCCGAATATGGCAAACTAAGTAAGAAGGAGTTTGAGGAGAAGAAAGGGAAGGATGAGGCCTATAAATGGCTATACATTCCCCAAGAAATGCGATGGGGACAACCCTTGAAGAAGGAGGACATCTGTTACCCTCTCCCAAGGCAAGCTCTGCCTCTGGCAGAATTCCTCAGAGACGACGGTGCACAGTTACAGGTGCAACACGTCTCATTTGGGGACAATATGTCTTTACTGGAGCTACTCGACCTCTCATGGACAGTGTTTGAGTGTGCTATACTCTTTGAGTACCAGACTGGAAAGACTGTGCTGCCATGGAACACAAGAGCACTGGCTAGGTTGCTCGATCCTGGTCAGGACATTGATTCAATAAAGAGAGTGGAAAAGGAGTTTAAGTTCAGGAATCCAAAAGGACAGATCAATGTCATGGATGTGTCTCTGAAACTTATGGAGGCCAAGTTAGTGGACCTGGGTAAACTCCAACGCACCCAGTTTGGCAGAGACCTTCACCCGGCCCTGAGGGAAATAGAAGGCGAAGCTGGAGGGGTGACGAGGATGAAGAAGCTGCATGCGGCCTTGGTGAAGGATGACGCATGGAAGAGGTGGGTCTTCACGAAGGATCATACGATCTTGGAGGGGACGGCCGCACCACCCCCCACCAATAAAGCAGGAGAGAAGGAGTTGGCGGAGAAGGCCTTGTTCCTTCGGAAGGCAGCTGAGATCCTGTCTTTTTTTCATCATGCCCAAGAGCTGTATATCAAAGAGCTAGCGGCTGAGAAAGAAAAGAAGGAGATGGAGGCAAAGATTGCATTAGCCAAGGCGGCGGGAACAAAGGGACCGAAATATTCCTCTGGATCTTAAATGGCTCCCTCGGGCCGCTCCGCCCCGTCAGCCCACACAGCCCCTTCGGCCCCTGCGACTAGCTCAGCGCCTACCACTGTCGTTGTCAACAGTAATGACAAAAAGGACAGACAGGCTATCATACAGGCCTTCCAAAAATATACAAAGTCCGATGCCACTGCTCTGACGCTGTATGCAGAAACAGCGAGTCAGAAGAACACGGATGCGAACCTTCGAGACAAGCTCAGAAGAATTGATGCTTGTATGAAGCAGCATCCAACGGACGAAACACAGGAGTATGAGGCGTTGTACACCTTGTTGGACCCATCAATCCTCACACAAGGATTTGATGTTGTGGAATACAAGGCGATGAGAGCGGTAGAGGTGGCGGCTAGGAGAGCAGCCTCAGACCTGCAATGCACGGTGCCAGTTGCCGTCCTCTTGCAATACTTTAAAACTCATGGGTATCAGCACCTGTGCACTGGTACTTTGATTGGGTTTGAGATTTTTCAAGAGGTGAACGAAGGGCTGGGCATTGGCACCAGGTTGGCAGCGATCCTCACTGAGGTCAGCGCCAAGTACGGGCTCTTTTATAGCCCTAAGTCTATCATTTTGTACTTCCTGAGTGCTTTGTGTACACGACACCCGAGCAAGCTCGCAAGGATCATACAGTCCTGTCCGACCTTCACGGCGGTGAAGACGGCGGATTTTTTAGAAACGAATATATACGAGAGAACTGTAGCGGCTACTCCGCCGGGCGACCTGTTCAAGGAGGTGCTCGACGCGTGTTCCGAATTGGACACGGCCACCGAGTCATTCTCCAGTGCCGCGACACAGGGGGTTGGAGGTGCTCAAGCAGCACATGCAACTCGAACGGCAGGTCTCAAGAGGGGGAGAGATGAGCCGACGCCGTGCTACCGCTATTTTTCATACATGGCGTGTAAGCATGAGGCACAGAAAGGAGTAGGCAATTGCCTTTCAGCCACGACTCTCTTGATGATAGGCAGCGAAATCTTTTCCTTAGAGAGCTCGAAGGCATGAAAAAGACCATGTACGCCATGTACAAGAAGGAGTTGGAGGAGGGGAGGCGGAATGCGAATATGGTCTCGGATGCGGAGTTCCGGGAGGCCATCATTTACTTCCTTGACAGAATGAAGAGAAGGGAGAAGAGAGAGACATCGGGCCGATCAAAGGCGCCGACTAGAGGAGGAGGAGAGACGAGAGGATCGTCACGAGGGTCCCGAGGGACACCAAGAGGGGCGGCACCACGAGGACGAGGCTTTCGTGGAAGGGGAGGACGGACCCCAGCGCGCCCTCCCAGAGGACACGGATACTGGAATTATAGCACCAGTTCCAGCTCCAACTACCCCCAGCAAGCTTATACCGCTACGGAGGGGGGACGTCAAGACGAAGACACCGGCTCAGGTGAGCGTGTTGTCGTCGTAGACTGACGGGAGGAGAAGAGAGAGGAAAAGAAGAGAGAGAAGGAGATAAAAACTGTTCTTTTTAATCCGACAGTCACAGTTATGCCTACTGTTGATGAACAGGATACGAACGGTTCCGTTCCTCCCAGACGTGAAGGTGAAGGCACACAGCCTCACAAGCCTCAAGGTAAGCACTTGCTAGTTCATCCTTCGAGAGCTAATATGATAAATGATGCGAATAGGAAGGCGAAGAAGGCGATGGAGGAGAGGAAGCCGAAACCAAAGGCTAGGTCTCCTCCTACGAAGAAGCAGCGGACCGTACCCCCGCCAAAAGACACTCGAGATACCGGAAGCCCCGGAGACTCAAGAAGTTAAGTTGGCGGAAAAGGGGGGAGAACGAGAAGAGGACAAGGAACTTGAGCTTAGACTCAAAACCCTAGAACGAAAAATTCATGTGCTAGCGGCTAGTTTACATAGACCAGACGCGCTATGCTACACTGACCTCTTTTGTGAAACTTTACAAACCACATTAAAAGTTGGTAATGATACGATGGCGAATATTAATATTGTCGGCCAGAAGTTTTTGAATAGTCACCGGACATGGGTGGACAAAAAGATTAGAAAAACAGAGGGGACCCTAAAAGGGGTAGGCAGCCGTACGGAAATTACGGGCATCGTCACATTAATTTTCAAATTGAAATCCGGTCGAGTATATCGTGCGGACCTCTATGTTGTCCCCGATTACCACGGTTCAATCCTGCAGTCGTATGACCAATTGGCTACGATGGGGATTGCGCCGCACGGCGGGTGATTTATGGAGTGAAGAATGGAGAGGAGGAGGATATTAATCCGATGACTGCTACTGACTCATACGAGGCTTTTGAGCTGAGTCTAGCAACGGAGAGGGAAAAGTTGGCCTTCGTACATGAGGCAACTGAAGCCTATGTACACCCCTATGTCACAGTGCCGGAGGAACTGACCTGGACCGACAATTGGGAGACGGAGATGCAGGCGTATACGGTTACGATTCCCGCATGGGACAGAAAGTCTATTGATGACTTAGTCGTAGCGCGTAATGAGGAGATAATATGTGTTGCGAAACAGTGCCCGTCGTTGGTCAGATTCGCAGAAGGTGGCGGGGCAGATGTCCATATTACTAATGGCTACTGTTACCATGCGAAGGTGTCAGATGAGAAGAGAGAGGCGTTTGTGCCAAGGAGGAAGGGGCGTATCCCCGATACTCCAGCGGATGACATTAAAACTTTTATCACGAACTTTTGGGGCGATGTGCCTACCTGGCCGCGCTCATTAACTGAAGTGAAAAAGTGTCTACGGACTCTATTTGAGAGCAACAAGCCGTAATACTATACTGTCATTCTGCCATACAATGAGAAGGCGATCTGGGCACAGGAGATAAGGGACCGGCTTATTGATCATCCTATACCTGTTCCTTCTCGCAAGCAACAGTTAGTGGTGGCTTGTCGACTCGGGTCTCGGGAGCAGAGCAGTGCATACAAGCAAAAGTTCAGAGCCCAGGATAAGTTGAAATTGATACCTCAAGCTTTCACATGCTTTGATGGTTTCTACACCCGTAAGGCTCCGATACAATACGCGAACCTTATTGATATGCTTGTCGGGCTGGGTCATGATGATGAGCCGGACACAGTCACATATGAAAGAACGGGACTAGACGATTTGTCCGAGGAAGATTTGAGTTTGGAGGAGGACTTCCAAGCGGCGGCGCGGAAAATTTTAGAAGAAGGAGTGGGTTCGGAGAGAGAGAAGGCGTTTCTCAAAGCTAAGATGGATGCGTACAGAGAAATTTTCGACCCTCCTCGGGCAGGTGGTGTAAAGTTGGATGACTTCACTGCTGTCATTTACAAGATACCGGGTGCGGAGCCATCTCCGGCACCACGGAGGGCAAATTTGAGCATACATGAGGCAAAAATAGCGGAGGAGAATGTGAGACAGTTGCTCGATGAGGACTTTATTGAGAGATCTGCATCTCCAATTGTCTCTCAACCGAAAATCGTCCCTAAGCCAGGAGGAGAATGGCGCTTGACGATCAATTATGCCCGTGTGAATAAGGTGCTAGAGGAAGAGAGAAATCCTCTGCCGACCTTAGAAGAAGGCAGAAGGGTGCTGCGGAATGCTAAATTCTATTCGGTCATTGACCTTAAGAACTGCTTCTGGCAGATACCACTGGACGAGAAATCCAGATGGCTGACTGCATTCGTTGTGGGTATGGAAATATACCAGTGGAAGGTGCTTCCAATGGGACTCAAACAGGCCCCGGGGCTCTTTCAGAAGGCGATGCAGAAGATGTTGAGCGGTCAATATGACGACCAGTCGGAGGATGGTTTTATGAGAAGGAGAGGACAGAAGGCGGGAGAATATGCATTTTGTTACATCGATGACATCATCGTATACTCTAACACAATGGAAGAGCATATCGATCACTTGTCAGATGTCTTCAGGCGCATCGGAGCTTTTGGCCTGAAATGCAACCTAAAGAAATATCAGCTTGCCAGGACAAGTGTGACCTATTTGGGTTACGAGATTTCTCATAATAGGGTCTCGATATCGCGCGAAAAGAGGGAGGAGATCATGAGTAGACAGTTGCCAAAGAATCGCACGGAGTTACACTCTTTTCTTGCGATGGCACAGTACTACAGCCAGTTCATACCCGATTGGGGTGCAACTCGGGCTAAGCTGGAGAAGATGATTGATTTTGGAGACTTTGAGAAGTGGGATGAGGAGGCTTTGCAGGCGTTTAATACGCTCAAAGATATCATTTATAAAGATCCCAAGGACGGCGGATTAGTACTTATGATGCCCGACTTTACGAAACCGTTCGTAGTCGACACGGATGCATCTAAGTTTGCGATTGGCGCGGTGCTGCAACAAGAAGATGAGGAGAAAAAGTTGCGCCCGATCATGTTTATTAGTAGAAAGCTGTGTGCGGCGGAGCGAAATTACTGCACGCGACAGAGGGAGGCGTTGGCAGTAGTATGGGCTCTCAAGAGGCTCAGAGAATACTTGTGGGGAGGACCTCTATTCACGGTTAGGACCGATCATCGCAACCTTCGTTGGTTGATGAATCATGAACAAACCGGCCGTTTGGCGCGGTGGCAAGCTTTCTTGTCATGTTTCAATTTCACGATGGTCTACTTACCGGGAAAGCGAAACGTAGTCGCTGATAGCCTTTCCAGGCTAGAGTTTCAGTCGGAGGTGTCGGCTCTCGTATCATCAGTGGAGATGATGGACCTGTCCACGGACAAGGTATACGAGGTGAGCCACATAGAGGCGATGCAGATGGCAAGAGGCGTTCGTTATGACCGCACGGGTCTACGATATAGTCCTCAAGGCCCGGAGCATGGCATATGCTGTGAGGCGCATGTTCTCGAAGACGCTGAGTGGTCTTATGAGGCATACGAGAACGCGAAGGCGAATATAAAAGAAGAGGAGGAGACGACTGAGGTCTGTACTGAACCTCCACAGGAAAATCGAAACGAGCTTGATGAAGACCCGGAAAGGGTAGGAGTAAGGTTGGAGGACGGTACTATTCATATCGCCTCGCCTACCGCGTGGAGGCAGCAACAGGCGACGGATCCGGAGTTCAAGGAGCTCATAACGTTATACAAGAACCCTAATGAGCTTAAAAAGACTCCACAGATCAAAGATCAGATGAAGGAGATGGCGTGGAGAGATGGGCTATTGTGGTACAAGGGCCAGCATGGCAAATTTGCATCACAGCCTGACAAATGGACTCTCTGGGTACCAGAGAAGTTGAGGCGCTTTATATATGTCGCAGCCCATAACTGCCCCTTACTGGCACATCCGGGTCGACAAAGAACTCATTGGTTCATAGCGAGGCGATTTTGGTGGAAAGGGATGAAGGAGGAGATAGACAGGGAAGTGGACGCATGCATCCCATGCAAAACCACAAAGACACCGCTGAAGGCGAACTTTGGCCTGATCGGTACATTCCCGTTACACGCCGGGATGTTTGAATTTTTACACATCGATCATGTGGGACCTTTCCCCGAATCGGCAGAAGGGTACAGATACCTTCTTACCGCAATAGATCGAGCCACCAATTACGTCTGGGTTGTTCCTGTTAAGGACGCTACAGGCAAGACAACTGCGGAGGCTCTGATCGATAGGATCGTCTCGCAGATCGGAGTGCCTAGAAAGATATGTTCTGATCGAGGTTCTGACTTTAATAATGAAGTCATCGACAGACTATCTAAGTACTACGGGATGAAATGGCAATATGTTACTGCCTATAACCCGAGAGCGAATGGCAAGATCGAGCGGGTACATAGACCTCTCAAAGCCTCGCTTAAGATGTACTGTATGAAGAAGGAGAATCAGAGAGCCTGGGTGGAGGCAGCACCTTCATTTGCCTTTGCAATGAACTGTCTACCCTCATCGGCATTAGGAGGAGCCAGGAGCTCAGTCTCGCCATATCAATTGGTTTACGGCCGAGAGCCTAATATCCCACCCTCACTTCTGCATCCAAAAGACACTTGGGCAGATGAGGACGAGTTGTTCGGGATGAGAACAAATAGTTGCGGCGCACAGGGAGGCGGAGCGCAGAAAGACTGACGCACAAGGAGTGCAACAAGCGCACTTAGATCAAGTCCGTTTCCAGGTTGGGGATATTGTACTCTTGTACTATCCTCAAGTCCCTAAGGGGGTTAGCTCTAAGCTGTTTACCCACTGGAAAGGACCATACCAGATCATGGAACAGATGGGACCTCTGAATTATAAGATCAGGGGTAGAGGGAAGGTGCAGATTGTGAATGTTCGAAGGCTGATCAAATATGACCCCTTCTTACTTGAGGATGAATCCGTTGAGGAGGCGTTGAAACGGATGAAGGAGGACTTCAAAGAGGTACCGCCTGTACAGAAGGAGGATACCTTAGAGGAGGAGAATGCCTATCGGGCACCTGTCACGGAGAAGGAGGATACCGAGAAGGAGAGTAAGGAAGACTCAAACCGCAAAAGCGCGGCGGGGACTCAGTCTAAAGCCCCCATAGTCCGCGGCGGTACGAAGGAGAAGTTCACGGAGGCGCAGAGGAGGAGAGCGCAAAACGATCTCATCTTCGACCAACCGAGGAAGGTGGCACGGTCGACGCGAGCGACGGATGTCCATGGAGGAGGAGGGGAGAAGGACACTAACCCGAACGCGGGTAATGTGGACATTCGACATGTGCGATGGAAGGAAGGAGAGGCGATTGCGGCCATCAAGTGGGTCCGAGACGCTTTTTATCTGTTGAGACCGGCAGAATCTCATGTTGCCGATGACACTCTCTCAGATCTTTATCTCATGCGAGCTGTGGCGGTCCCGCAGACTACACGGGCAGCACGGACATCGAAGAGATCCTTAGCAGCAAAAACGATACAACCGGTACTCCATTTTTGGAGAAGCATGGACCCTATTGAGGATCCAAAAGCTAGACAATATTTACCGGTGTACAAAGACGCGAAAAATCTCGAGACATGGGATGATACTATTACCCTTCGAGACAAAGACCACACTGCGTGGACTATTCAGTCACTGCCTAGAGGAGTGCTTGACATTCCTTTTGACTTATCTTTGGGCGCCATCCCTAACAAAATATGGGACATTCTGGAGGAGTCGAAGTTTGACTTGACTTTTGTTGGCGGCCCGCCACCTGGCAAAGGGGTTCGCGCAAGGCGACGAAGGCAGTAAGTGACATTTTTTTCTTTTATCACGCGTCGGACATTGAAAGCTGCATGTGGATTAATCTCATAGTGCCCATGTCAGATCATGTCTTATTAAAATGTTTTTATACCATTGTTGTTACTTGGCATTTTTATCGCAACATATGAGTGCGAGGGTCAATCGGCAAATGGATACGACACCGTATAAGGGGATCGCTTGTGAGTTTAGCGATGGTGTTCCTGGTACGACCCTGCTTCAAGTATCCAGGGTGATGTTCTCAAAAAATGTTCTCATAGTAGACATGTTAAATTTTTTTCTTTGGATATACTCAATATCGTCGTACCAGCACGGTCCGTCTCTACTTGTGTCGGCATATCGCATGGTCGGGCTCACTGACCCCGGCTTTGGATATAGTTATTAGGTCTGGCCCCCTAGTACTATATTGAGGTAACCGATTGAATACAAGGGTATGTTATTAAAAGACAATGTATTTACTGATCGGAAGTGTTTTTGGAGAAGGAGAAAAATTATAACGCTGCTTTTATTGCAATAGTAATACTATTTGTTTTTGATATACTGCCTCAGAATTAAGTTACGGGGGGGACAACAAGTGTGGAAGGAGGAGTTTTTATTTACAAAAACGAGGCTGGAGATTTATAGTTGACTCGTGTCTGGCGTATGCGTTTTATATATCCACTGCACCGTCTATCCTTGGGTTAATGCACTTAGTTGCGACACCCCGTAGCGTTTGTGCAGAAAGGAAATCAGCAATTATATGACGAAAATATTGCATATTTCCGTCATAAAAACGGGAAGGGGTACTGTAGGCATCACCCCCCGGATAGCCGGTAAAAAGTACCCTTTTTCTGGTGTCAGGTGCACCTAGTTTTTTCCCATTATTTTCACTATCGTTTGGCCGGATTTGACCTAATGCCATTTTAACCTTGGTCTGTTGCCGTTTTCTTTTCGGCTTCACTGAGCTAATATAACGAGACATCATTCTCTTTTAGGGATTTGTGTCTGGTTGTATTACCGACTTTTTATTGAGCTATCTTCGGGGATTGTAACAATACATAGATAGATAGATAGATAGATAGATAGATAGATAGATAGATAGATAGATAGATAGATAGATAGATAGATAGATAGATAGATACATAAATAGATACATAAATAGATAGATAATTAGATGTATGTATTACGGGCAGCACGTCTGCAGATTGACGACAATCAAAAATTAAACTTATTATTATTATTATTATTATTATTATTATTATTATTATTATTATGGACACCGTGATAGCCCAGTGGTCAAGTTCTACCATCTGGGCCCTGTCGCCAGTTCGATTCCCGTCGGTGCCACCAGTAGTATTTTCATTGAACATACCGGTCTATTTCTGGACCAGTATTTTCATTGAACATACCGGCCCGTCTGGAAGTGTTGGAACTGCCCTTGCGGGGGTGTCATTAGAGCTTATCGTCAATTCTTCGTACTCCCCTCACGGGTGAGACGATGGAGGCGCATGTGCAGAAATGCATCAGCCATTGACAGAGAAGCACTATTATTATTATTATTATTATTATTATTATTATTATTATTATTATTATTATTATTATTATTATTATTATTTTGGACACCGTGATAGCCCAGTGGTCAAGTTCTACCATCTGGGCCCTGTCGCCAGTTCGATTCCCGTCGGTGCCACCAGTATTTTCATTGAACATACCGGTCCGTCTGGAAGTGTTGGAACTGTCCTTGCGGGGGTGTCATTAGAGCCTATCGTCAATTCTTCGTACTCCCCTCACGGGTGAGACGATGGAGGCGCATGTGCAGAAATGCATCAGCCATTGACAGAGAAGCACTATTATTATTATTATTATTATTATTATTATTATTATTATGGACACCGTGATAGCCCAGTGGTCAAGTTCTACCATCTGGGCCCTGTCGCCAGTTCGATTCCCGTCGGTGCCACCAGTATTTTCATTGAACATACCGGTCCGTCTGGAAGTGTTGGAACTGCCCTTGCGGGGGTGTCATTTAGAGCCTATCGTCAATTCTTCGTACTCCCCTCACGGGTGAGACGATGGACGCATGTGCAGAAATGCATCAGCCATTGACAGAGAAGCACTATTATTATTATTATTATTATTATTATTATTATTATTATTATTATTATTATTATTATTATTTGGACACCGTGATAGCCCAGTGGTCAAGTCCTACCATCTGGGCCCTGTCGCCAGTTCGATTCCCGTCGGTGCCACCAGTATTTTCATTGAACATACCGATCCGTCTGGACCAGTATTTTCATTGAACATACCGGCCCGTCTGGAAGTGTTGGAACTGCCCTTGCGGGGGTGTCATTAGAGCTTATCGTCAATTCTTCGTACTCCCCTCACGGGTGAGACGATGGAGGCGCATGTGCAGAAATGCATCAGCCATTGACAGAGAAGCACTATTATTATTATTATTATTATTATTATTATTATTATTATTATTATTATTATTATTATTATTATTATTATTATTATTATTATTATTATTATTACTATTATTATTATTATTATTATTATTATTATTATTATTATTATTATTATTATTATTATTATTATTATTATTATTATTATTATTATTATTATTATTATTATTATTTCGAGGCAGCTCTAGCAACCGCGCTTGGTGTATGCACTTGCACATTCGGTGACGTCTTGCAAGAGGTTGCTGGGACTGCGGAATAACCTCGGCTTAGTGCAGTCTTGCCCTCAGGAGCTCCATCGGTGGCCCCGATCATCAGGCGAGAGACTGACACGGGGGGGTGGAGGACCTCGAACAAGGGTACTGGAGGCTTATGTCCGTTGAGGATATGCCATTAGCTGCATCAGTACGCCTCAGATATAGTAAAATATTATTATTATTATTATTATTATTATTATTATTATTATTATTATTATTATTATTATTATTATTATTATTTTCATTATTATTATTATTATTATTATTATTATTATTATTATTATTATTATTATTATTATTATTATTATTATTATTATTTTGGAGGGGTGCACAGTATGGCACCCCACGGGAAGAGGAGGTGTAATGATGCAGAGGACAGGCTCCTACAATTAACAATTTATTAACATAGTATTTAGTCATATCTGCCTCTACATGTTTTTACATAGTTATCAATATTTCTAGCACTGGTGACAGTCAGTTCCTTTATAGGACTGATCATTGCTTTACCTATTTACTCATTTGTATTTCCTTTATTCAAGTTTAGGCGGTTAGATAGTTCAATTTGATTGAGCACGTGTTGGGTTCAGTTTCCTTCTGTCTCAATAAAGACCAAGTGTCTACAGAATAGGAACCCCTCCCCTGGCAACCTCTTAATTTTACATCGGGTTATGGAGCCTTGGTGGTGCTTCGTCTGCGTCAGTCAAGATGTGAACCGCATTCAATTGGGGGGGAAGGTAAAAGTCTGGACAGGGAATCGTGGGGGTGTTCTTCGGTCATCCTGATGGCGGCAAAAGTCCAGCTGCTAGGCTGGGGACGTTCGTTTGGAGACACTGCTGTGATCAGACTCTGGAGTTGCTTGGTTCAGACATTGGTCAAACTCTTTAGTTGATTAGGTTGAGAACACAGTGGCGTCGACAGAAGAATTTTGAAATGTTGTTTAGCATCTCACCAAAGCAGGTGACATGCAAAGTGGTGGTGAGAGAGTGACAGAAGGGACCCAGCCAAAAGTGGGCGCAGTCGCCAAAAAGTGAGCTCAGTCCTCAGAAGTTCTGCACAACAAAAGAACCGGTAGGTTACTCATCACAAATGTGGGCGACAAGGAAGAAACTTTGAGTGGTCCTTGTCGTCATGTGTGGCATGTTGGCTACACTAGCAATAGGTGTGGCAGCCCCTCATCAAGAGCGACACCTGAGAACAACGTAAACATGTTTAAGGAAAATAAGGGAGTGCATGAAGGCACGAAAGACTTGTTCGTTGGCAATGTTGGCAAAAGAGAAAGACAAATTTACCGATGGATACGGACATTCTTCAAAAAGTTTGCGAGGGAGCAGGTGGTGCTGTTTCCTGTTTTCGTTCCTGGCGTGCTCTGTGGTGTGTGCTCTGACAGTTTGAGCAGTGCAGCAGTTTAGGGACATCGTGTGCGTCATTTTCTGCGGTTTTGGGTGCAGTGGTTGGACAGTTAAAGGACTTCGGGAATCGTTAGACATTGTTGGGCCTCGGAAAAGTGAAGGAGGAAATTTTGTTGTTGATAGACTTCTGTTGAGTTTTAGACTGGGACGTTCAGTATTTTTATTTGCAAAAGTGTAAGTAAGGTGTGATGTATTGTTTTGGTGAGCAGCCTTCGGTTTTGGCGACGGTTGGACTTTAAGTTTTAGTTGTTGGAGTAGGACGTGACATGAAGACTTTAAGCTTTGGTTTGGGAAGCAAAGGAAGGGGGGGAGTAATGAAATTTATTTCTTTTCTTTCGCTTGTGTTGCGGCGTGGCTCTGGTCGTTTTGGGCATAGACTGTAGGAGTTTTGGACGTAGGGGGAGATCAACAGGCGACATGGGAATTATTTTGTTTTTGTTCCTGTTGGGACTGGACAGTTGTTGATCTTCTCTCTCTTCTCTCCTTTCTCTATGTCTTGCTGATGTGTGGCAAGGACTCTTGGACCCTTTGTGCTCAGTTTATTTTCTTCTCTATTATATACATCAATTGATAAGAAGTTAGGGGGAGATACATGTTTGTGTGTGAGCATATTTACATACGTGTTTGCTTTGGGCAGTTTGTGAGAATGAATTGCTGTATCGCCATAGTTGTTGCTGCGAGTATGTGTGAGTTATTGTTTGGAGAAGGAGACATACTCACATTTGAGGAAGATTGTTTGTTGTACTCATCATTTGTTTGATTGGTTGTGCTAGTGACACCGGGGTGAACATACATTACGTATATTGTATTTACGTTGACATATACATATATGTATCTTCATATTGCGTGGTGGTCATTATTCGTGCGAATGGTGTGAATTACATATCAAGGGGGTAGTATTAGTTACAGTGTCACTATATTGCCGAACTCCACTGGAAACGCAGGATAGCTCACTTGCTTATGCGATATTAATAATGATGTTGATGTGCTTATTGCTTAACGATGTGTTTAAGGTTTTGCTGTTTGAGTTGTGACCATATTTTATTAATTAACTTGTTTGGCTGTAAACCTGAAAACGTGAAAGATCAAAGGACTGATTGTTCGACCCTCGCTCCCTTTCTTGCTAGAAGACAATCGTTTGCCTTTGTGAGAATTGCGTGCACGCTTCCGAGAAGCGGTTTCAGTGGTAAGCCACCACAGAGAGAATGGTGATGAGGTAAACTTGCATACTCAGGGCGTGGTATATATAGGTGGTCAGCCGGGGCCATGCACAAACGTAGCTCTAGAAGGGCGCAAGGGGAGAGCACCGACAGACTGAGGCAGGTCAAATTACTCAGTAAAATCATATACCGCGTGGCCACTGTGACCTGCGGGTATATCTGCGGATTGCCTCGGACTTCGGAGGTCAGATGCCACGGTAAAGGAAAATGAAGTTACTTCCCATTCCCACTCAGGCTGGCATCGAAAAGATAAATAGACAGGTAGGTCTCGTGTGGCCATACAAATGAAATCGCGTATGGCTCTCCAAAGTGGCTGTTTGAGAGATAGTCGCGTGAGGGTAAGGTAGAACAGTGACTGTGTGCCACTATCTCGTCGGCCGTCAGCGTCAAATCCCCGGCTGGCGGTAAACGTGGGAAACGTATGGCGTTATCGGTCATCATATGTGTCCAGTTCTTGAACGATATCGACCGTGGTTGAAAGCCAAGTCGTACCCCGCAAACTCCAAAAAATGGTAATGCTCTCTGACTACTGGTACGTCCTCTTCCAGTTCTAAACCCCCAGCCTGGTACTAGTATATTATGCGGCGAGACGATAAACGAGTATTTATGGGGTGAGCCGGCCCGGCGAACCCCATAAATATACCTTTTTATGGGTCAGCTCTATCAATTTGATTTTCTCAAAAGTTGTGAACACGAAAAACCAAACGTCATGTCAGGTTTGAAAGAGTTCTTAGCGAATCGTGATTTCCCTGGTCAAGTTCAGGACGATATGAAGACTGCAGTGAAAGAAGGATTGACGGAGTGTTCTGCCGAGGTTGTTTTTTTGATTTGTTTTCTTTACTTTATTTATCTTCTTTTCTTTTTTTTTCGTACTTCACTTTTTTTTTTTTTTTTTTTTTTTTTTTTTTTTTTTTTTTTTTTTTTTTTTTTTTTTTTTGGTAGTCTTACTCGAGACCTCAGGCTACTTCACTGCTTTTTTGGAGAAAGAGATGTTATCGTTCAAGACTGGATGGACCAAGCGGTATTTTTGTTTCTTTTTTCTTTTCTCATTGTATTTTTGTTTTAGATAGATTGTTCTTTTTTGAAATATCAGCACGACGAGAAGAAGAGAAAGTGGAGCACTCTCAGTTCCTACTATTCTGCTTTGAACTCATTGTTCAAGAACAAGTATAGGAAATCCATGACCAAAGCCTCTCGTCCCACGGTGCAGCAACTTTTGGGAAGCTATGAAACAGAATACAAACCCAAGAAAGCGATGCAAATCCCCCAAGAGGTGCTTGAACGTTATTGGAATTCTGAAATTAGTGAGTAAATATATTTATTCCAACTTAGTTTTTTATTTTCACGTTGCGTTTGATCGCGTATTGGAATCATAAAGAGCGTTCTCTCGACGATCCAGAACATGTTTTCAACACTGCAATTTCAGGGACTGCTTTTTTTTATGTCTGTCGCCTTCAAGACCTGCACAGCTTTCCTCGTTCGGTGTGGGATATCAAAAGTGTTGAGAATGCTGACGGAGCTTTTGAACTCATTGGGTATCTGGCATGCGAGCATGTCAAAGGAAGAGGACAGAGCAGACACAGTTTTTCATTCACTTCATTTTTTTTTAACTATTTTTTTTTTAAGTTACTCAGACACGTTTAATCATTTTTTGTACTGTAACATTTTGTGTGTGTGTGTGTGTGTTGTGTCTAGTTGTGACCGAATCTCTTTGCCAACAGCAAAATGTTTTGGATGCTATTCAGTTGATGTTGGATAACTTCAAGCATACCAACCACTCTGATCGACTTTTCTGTAATTTGAATAAGAAAGGTTGAAAGTTCGTTTAGGGATCTGGGTACAAAAAGGTAAATCATATCGCTTTTTACTTAGTTTTTCTTTTTTCTTTTTCTCTCTCTCTCTCTCTCTCTCTCTCTCTTTTTTTTTTTATTTTTTTTTTTTAGATCGGCGAAGTTTCCAAAAATGTTGCTAGCTGGCTTGGGCTGCCAAATCCAGACTCTTACAATTTTAATTGGTTTTTTCTCTTTTTGTTTTCATTCTTTTTCCTTCAGGATTTTCTGTGTATGTGTAGGTGTCAGAGGAACCTCTGCCACTTCTTTTGCTAATTCTGCTTTGGAGCCCCGTGAAATTGCTGCAGCTGGCCGTTAGTCAAACGAGTCAACTGCGCTAAGCTATGCAGAGCAGTCCGATTTTGCTCTACAACGTCGTGAGCTTGCTTTGTCTACTTCCCATTCTCCGTCTGAAGTGAGGCAGCATGCTGCTGCATCTTTGGGTATTTCTCTGTCTTCTCCTTCTTCTTCTTCTCCTCTTCCTCCTCCTACTTCTTCTTCTTCTTCTTCTTCTTCTTCTTCTTCTTTTTCTTTTTCTCTTTCTCGTGAGTTTTCTCGTTCTATTCCTAAGGTTTCTACTTCTCCTTCCTTTCATCATTTTTCTTCTTCTAGCTCTTCATCTAGTTCATCATCTCTTTCTGTGTCTTCTGCTGCTGCTTCTTGAGTCTCTCTTTCTTCCTCTTCTTCTCCTTCTCCTTCTTCTTCGTCTTCTTCTTTTTCTGCTTCTCCAATTTCTTCTTCTGATTTTTGGGAAAGAGGTAAACGATTGTCTGAACAGAGAACTGTCGTGAGTTCAAAGAGGAGAAAAGTGAAGAAAATTTGTGGCTGGCCTTTGAAACCTAATCTGATTGCTTGCTCTGATTTGGCTTCTGATAATATGCCATTTTGTCCTACCATCTTCGCCTTGCTGTTGACTTTCATGTTCCTCTCGACATTGTGTGAACGTGTATGGTTTTGTAATGATTTCGTTCTTTTGCTGTCTGCCTGCTTTCATAATCATTATGCAAAATATTGTTGATCAAAAGAATTAGGTTTTGTTCTGGTGGGTTTCAAGCTAGTTTTTGTCACTTTTCATTAAATACTGATTTCGTTCATAAGTTGATCTTTATGAGTCCGGTTTCGAACCGACAATGTTCACTTTATGGGTGAGCTGACCCATAAACTTGAATTGCTGCTCAACTGGCAATGGCTCGCCCTGAGAGTTAAATACTGACTTTGAGCAACTCAGTGTGCTCATCTTTGGAAGCCTTTACCGACTCCTTTCAGAATCCCTGGGTCAGACTCACACCATTACTGAAGTAAGGGAATGCAATTTAATAAGTGATTTCTGAGAACGACACGTCACAAAACTAAGATAAGCGTTACTTAACTTAGGTAGAGGTAAATAGAATGACTGTATCCCTAGTTACTGGCTACTTATCTAGAAATTACTTGTGAGACTGATTAAGTTAATACAGCCACTAGAGTGGCATAGTATTACTGACGACATTCAAGAGA
>WBZZ01000346.1:97500-100000 GCA_019918135.1 Paulinella micropora
ACCGGCAGCTGCCCACCAAAGTAGCCGCCAAAACCAGTCTTCGTAACCAGGGATGTCAGCGCAGCAGAGCTCCATGACCCGACTTGCCAAACCTGGCTTCGGTCGTAGCTGTCGTACACACGGTCGCAGCTGTCGTACACAGCGCTTATATAACGTAGCTTCAGAAGAATAAACAGACGATCCCTGCAGCTGATCAGTATCCAGCCTGTAGAAACAGCGATCTCCGTTGGCGGTTGTGTGGAGTACACCCTTGAGCAAAACGTGCAGGACAGCGGTGACTAGAGAAGCCTCTACTAAGAGAGTCTTCGACAGGGGTTTGTCGCTGGTAAGCAGCCGCAAGCACATGCTGTCGTCCGGGACACCACCCAAACTCACTGAGCACTGCTGTAAGTGTGCAAACTGGAGGGGTTTGGAAACAACTCTAGATGCAACAGCGACAGCAGCTGGAAACTTGCTAGATGCTGTGTTCGTTTTAACCATGGGAGGTACGCGGTGGCGCTCAAGAGAAAGGTCACGTGTGTCGAGGAACAATCGCGCCAGAGCTAAATCAAGCTTTCTTTCCTGGTCACTGTAAGACTTCTGGTATCCCCCCCATGCAAGGAGTTCCCCAAGCAGGACTTGCAGAAACTTCACTTTGGCTGCATCCGAGGCTTCTTGTAGATCTAACAAAAGCTTGTTGAGTTGCGTCGTGCCACTGGCGGATCGGCGAGCTGCTGCTATTGCTGGATATTCCTTCATTTTACCTACCAGGAATTCGTGTATCCTTAAAGTCCAACGCGTCGTCAGCACAGCGTCAAGCTGCTGAAGCGAAGGGCAAGGCGATGCCTGCACAACATATATAACATATTAGTAATCACCAATAACTTTGTTGAAATTTTAAATCACACACACCTTCAATGTAAAATCACACACACCTTCAATGTAAAATCACACACACCTTCAATCTAAAATCGCACACACCTTCAATGTAAAATCACACACACCTTCAATGTAAAATCACACACACCTTCAATGTAAAATCACACACACCTTCAACTTGAATGAATAACAAATTAGTATTATCAGTCAGTACAATACATATACAGTATTACATTATAATGTGACGGTAACAGGTAGATTGATAGACAGATAGATAGACAGATACTACGGGGAAAACAATATTACCGTCTTTACGTCGAATGATTGAACAGCCTGGAGCAGCTCACCCTTCAACAGAATACCAGAACCGGAGCCGAAAATCTTGTCGACAGCAGCAGCCAGAACAGGTAGACTCAAGGACGCTGGGCCATCATAAAAGCAAGTAGGTGCTGACACTAGTCTAGTCGTTGAAGTAACAGCGTCGTGATCGTCTGCTTCGTTCACAATCGGACAATGTTCGTAAATGGATTTGAGGAAAGTCTGAGTGTGAAAGGTAGGAGGAGGAATGTGCCGCAAAGTCGCATGTTCGACAAGAGAGAAAGTGTTGGCGCCTGTCTCATCAGGCCCAACACGCAGCAAAACGTCCATTTTCCTCAGCTCACTTACTGGCAAAAAGAAATCAGACTGTCCGTACTTAACTTCTACCTGCGTAACCTAACCAGCTCGCTTGATCGCAAGGGGGTGGACATGGCCTACCCACTCGATGTGCCTGATGACTGTGATGTCACACTTTACTGGAATTCGACTACTACCAGGTCTAAACGCAAGAGGAGTGTCAGTAATGAGAGAAAACTTGCGATCCTGGCCCTGGCGGACTGCCAGCAGAGCGTTCGGCCAGTAAGTCGCAGCTAGGACCTGGTTTTGCACGCCTCCGCCAGAACTCTCGCGAAGCATAAAATAAACGGCTAGACAGCTAGAAGAAGAAGTGCTGGGCTGCAGCTGGCTGTGAGGAGCTAGAAGAATGTATGAATTTCAACTCAAAAACATAACGACTGCCGCCAGCGCTGGCGGCCGCGGGACCAGGGCTACTGTGTTCTTGACAAGGATATGCCAAACCCCACGGCAGGACCCAGAGAGCAGCTAACAGTTAAGCAAGGAAACCACAGCGTGTAGTTTGCTTCGCAAACTCGGCGGTTGTACTGAAACCCTGCCACAGCTTGCAGACTGCTTCGATCAGAACCCTTCTGTCCTGTACGAAAGCGGCAAGGTCCACTTCCACTGTCTGCTCAAAGTCAGGCAAAAGGCTTGAGAGAGCTGCAGCAGGTACTTGTACTCCTTTCCCTGGCGGAATCCTGCGCGACATAAAGACTCTATAACAAACAAACATTGCTTGTTCTAGCACGATGCAACATCTATCTATCTATCTATCTATCTGTCTATCTATCTATCTATCTATCTATCTATCTACATACACATACATACAAAAGAAATAGAAAGAAAAAAAAATAACAACGCTTCCCGATTAGAAATTTCTTTTTTTTTTTTTTTCATATTGTTGTTCACATGCTATAGTGGTGGTTGTTGTTTGTTGTTGTTTTTGGTGTTGGTGTCGGTGTTGTTGTTTTTGGTGTTGGTGTCGGTG
>WBZZ01000346.1:125000-137500 GCA_019918135.1 Paulinella micropora
GAGGGGAGTACGAAGAATTGACGATAGGCTCTAATGACACCCCCGCAAGGACAGTTCCAACACTTCCAGACGGACCGGTATGTTCAATGAAAACACTGGTCCAGACGGATCGGTATGTTCAATGAAAATACTGGTGGCACCGACGGGAATCGAACTGGCGACAGGGCCCAAATGGTAGAACTTGACCACTGGGCTATCACGGTGTCTAAATAATAATAATAATAATAGTAATAATAATAATAATAATAATAATAATAATAATAATAACAATGACAATAATAATAATCATAATAATAATAATAATAATTATAATAATAATAATAATAATAATAATAATAATAATACTATATCTGAGGCGTACTGATGCAGCTAATGGCATATCCTCAACGGACATAAGCCTCCAATACCCTTGTTCGAGGTCCTCCACCCCCCCGTGTCAGTCTCTCGCCTGATGATCGGGGCCACCGATGGAGCTCCTGAGGGCAAGACTGCACTAAGCCGAGGTTATTCCGCAGTCCCAGCAACCTCTTGCAAGACGTCACCGAATGTGCAAGTGCATACACCAAGCGCGGTTGCTAGAGCTGCCTCGAAACCCCACCCATAACAATCTGGTGTCTGCTGGGTCCTGGGCTATCAGCCAGCATATGCGGAGTTTAAGATCTTTTACGCGCGCAACGACCCTCCTCCCCAGCATCTACCACCAAAGGGTTATGAGTTGGCGTCACAGTTTAACGCCTTGAGGCCATTGGGCTGGAACTCTGTTTAGCAAGTGTGACTAGGTTTTTTCATCGGAATAATAATAATAATAATAATAATAATAATAATAATAATAATAATAAGTAAGTAAGTTAATATTAAGTAGGCACCTATGTACATGTGCCTATTGATACCCTATGTATGTATGTATGTATGTATGTATGTATGTATGTATGTATGTATGTATGTGTGTGTGTATGTATGTATGTATGTATGTATGTATGTATGTGTGTATGCATGCATGCATGCATGTATGTATGTATGTATGTATGTATGTATGTATGTATGTATGTATGTCTGTATGTATGTGTGTATGTATGGATCCGCTACAGCTTATTATCTATGTATGTATGTATGTATGTATGTATGTATGTATGTATGTATGTATGGGGCCACCTTATCATCATCGCTGGTAAGTAAAAAAGTAAGCGAGAAAGTAAGTGAGAAAGTAAGTGAGAAAGTAAGTGAGAAAGTAAGTAAGTATTTATAGATCTATTATCTAATCTTATCTGGTCACCATGGCCATCAAAGCCACGGGCGTGCCCTTCTGTGTGTATGTATGTGTGTATATGCACCATGGTCTAATCTTATCAGGCCATGG
Source organism: Paulinella micropora (assembly GCA_019918135.1). Classification (NCBI taxonomy): domain Eukaryota; phylum Cercozoa; class Imbricatea; order Euglyphida; family Paulinellidae; genus Paulinella; species Paulinella micropora. The sequence continues at coordinate 126,358 of WBZZ01000346.1, forward strand.
TTGCTATCAAAGCCATGGGCGGGCCTGTGCTTAGACACGTTAACCCAGGCGCCATGGCCATCCTAGCCATGGACCATGATCTCATCTTGTCTAGGCACCATGGCTATCAAAGCCATGGGCGGGCCCGAGCACCATCAAAGCCATGGCTGGCCCGAGCACCATCAAAGCCATGGACCATGATCTTACCTTGTCTAGGCAACATGGCCATCCAAACCATGGACCATGATCTTATCTTGTCTAGGCACCATGGCTATCAAAGCCATGGGCAGGCTCGTGCTTAGACACGTTAACCCAGGCGCCATGGCCATCCAAGCCATGGACCATGTCCTTATCTTGTCAAGGCATCATGGCTATCAAAGCCATGGGCGGGCCTGTGCTTAGACACGTAAACCCAGGCGCCATGGCCATCCAAGCCATGGACGATGATCTTATCTTGTCTAGGCACCATGGCCATCAAAGCCATGGGCGGGCCTGTTCTCGGGTTTTGCGGTGGGCGCGTCGACGACCCTGATGGCTATGAATCACGTCTGCTAGGTATGAGTGTGTATTTGTAATAGTCAATGTGCGCGCATGTGGAGGGAGGGAGAGAGAGAGAGAGAGAAAGAGAGAGAGAGAGAGAGAGAGAGGGAGAGAGAGAAAGATATATATATATATATAGAGAGAGAGAGAGGGGGGGGGGATATATAGATATATATATATATATATGTTACATATATATATATATAGAGAGAGAGAGAGAGAGACAGAGAGAGACAGAGAGAGAGAGATTGATAGAGAGAGCGAGATTGATAGAGAGGATATATGAGTCACGTTTGCTAGGTGTGCATGTTTATTTGTAATAGTAAATGTGTGTGCATGTACGTACCGGAGGAATGGGGGGGGGGGGGGGGGATATATATATGGGGGGGGGGCTGCATCGCGTCCTGTCAATCTGTTCTTTTTCTTTCTTTTTTTTTCTTTCTTTTTCTTTCTTTCTCCCTCCCTTCCTTCTTTTCTTTTCTTTTCTTTTCTTTTTTCCCCATCGATCTATCTTCCTTTCTCTCTTTTACAAACATAACCATATGTTAATATCTCCAGGCCCAAATGCAGAGCAGGAGTTATTCGCGCCGTGCCCCGTGAACGGTATCTATCTATCTATCTACCTATCTATCTATCTATCTATCTATCTATCTATCTATCTATCTATCTATTCTGTCTATTCTATCTATCTATCTAGGACGTTGTGAAAGTCCTTTCGGAGCTAGTGCAAAACAACTCATCTACGTCTATCTATCTATCTATCTATCTATATATCTACCTACCTATCTATGTATCTATCTATCTATCTATCTATCTATCTATCTATCTATCTAGGGCGTTGTCAAAGTCCTTTCGGAGCTAGTGCAAAACAAGTCATATACGTCTATCTATCTATCTATCTATCTATCTATCTATCTATTATCTATCTATCTATCTATCTATGTATCTATCTCTCTATCTATCTATCTATCTATCCATCTATCTATCTATCTGTCTATCTAGGGCGTTGTGAAAGCCCTTTCGGAGCTAGTGCAAAACAACTCATCTACGTCTATCTATCTATCTATCTACTATATATCTATCTATCTATCTATCTATCTATCTATCTATCTATCTATCTAGGGCGTTGTGAAAGCCCTTTCGGAGCTAGCAAAACAACTGATCTACGTCTATCTATCTATCTATCTATCTATCTATCTATCTATCTATCTATCTATCTATCTAGGACGTGAAAGTCCTTTCGGAGCTAGTGCAAAACAACTGATCTACGTCTATCTATCTATCTATCTATCTATCTATATCTCTATCTATCTCTATCTATCTATCTATCTATCTATCTATATATCTATCTATCTATCTATCTATCTAGGACGTTGTGAAAGCCCTTTCGGAGCTAGTGCAAAACAACTCATCTACGTCTATCTATCTATCTATCTATCTATCTATCTATCTATCTATCTATCTATCTATCTATCTATCTATCTATCTAGGACGTGAAAGTCCTTTCGGAGCTAGTGCAAAACAACTGATCTACGTCTATCTATCTATCTATCTATCTATCTCTATCTATCTATCTATCTATCTATCTATCTATCTATCTATCTAGGACGTTGTGAAAGCCCTTTCGGAGCTAGTGCAAAACAACTCATCTACGTCTATCTATCTATTTATCTATCTATCTATCTATCTATCTATCTATCTAGGACGTTGTGAAAGTCCTTTCGGAGCTAGTGCAAAACAACTGATCTACGTTGACGCACAGGGTGTGCAAGGTGAGTAATTATTATTATTATTATTATTATTATTATTATTATTATTATTATTATTATTATTATTTTTATTTTTATTTTTATGCAAGAAAACTTATCTACGTTGACGCACAGGGTGTGCAAGGTGAGTAATTATTATTATTATTATTATTATTATTATTATTATTACTTTGGGGGGCACCAATACATGGTTGGGTGTCACCGCCACACGGCGGGGGTTGGGGCCGTTGGCAGCTTGTTATGAGGGGTACATAATCAGTGCTCCACTGATTCATGAGACGGGAACTTTTACTGAGAGAAGCTCTCTCACCACGCTCACGGCTCTTGGCTCGGGGTGGCCTCTGGTATCACTCGGGGTAAGTGCGGGGGGTGGGGGTTATCTGAGGGAGGGGGTTGGGCTCAGTGGGTCACTGGACAGGTTGGTTAACTAAACCACTGTCGGTATGAGTGGGTATGAAGGCGACAGGCCCCACACAAAACCACAAGCCTTGAAATCACTCAACTGCCACAGTAGCGACTGCCTGGACGCGGGGCTCCTGACTCACCCTCTCTCCCAGAACCCCTCGTGCTCACTTTGCGGATGCCATGGGGATGCTCTGGCGGAGGGTCGGGACGTGTTGGGTGCATGTGACCGGGCCTGTCACTTAGTGTTCTCGGTAGATGACTCTTTTGTAGCTTCTATCGGATGCAGGGTGGCTTGCCACGACACCTCAATGATGCATAGTACGTCACGTCTCTGGCCTGGTTACGGGGGCGGGTAACTGAGGCGGGTTCCTGAAGGCTGGTTACGGAAGCTATGTTATTGTTGTTGGGTTCCTGGCTGCTATGTTATTGTTGTTGGGTTCCTGGCTGCTATGTTATTGTTGTTGGGTTCCTGGCGGCGTACATGTTTATGCTTTTTTAAGGGTTGAGCTTTAAATAACCCCACTCGGGTCTTCTTTTATCGAGCTCACCACTCGGTGGATGGAGGCCTGGGGTAGACTTATACGATGTTTTTGATCCTAGTTTCCGTCTCCAGGGATTCGACTGGCATCGCTGCTTTGCCTCACCGCACTGCCTCACCCACACATCCACGCTGGCACACTGTTTCTCCTCTTGCTCTTGTACCTATGTCCCACACAGCTATGAGCTCACGCCGATGAGTGGTTGTGACGAGGTGCACCCAGCTGGATTGCGGGCGAGCCACGGCGGCCTCGCTCTCGCTCGCTCTCTCTCTCTCTCTCTCTCTCTCTCTCTCTCTCTCTCTCTCTCTCTTTTTTTTTTTTTTTTTTTTTTTTTTTTTTTTTTTTTTTTTTTTTTTTTTTTTTTGCTTTGCTTTGCTTTGCTTTGCTTTGGGCGAGGCCTAGCTTTCACATGGGCGGGCTGAGCCTATGAGGGGCGCACGATAAGCGTTCCATTGATTTATGAGACGGGTCCCAATTACTGAGAGTAACTCATGTGAGTTGCTCATCATACTCATGGCTCTTGGCTCGGGGTGGCCTCTGGAATCACAAGGGGTGGGCACTGGGGGAGGGGGTTGTGTTCAGAGGGTCACCGCGAAGGATGGTCAACCAAACTACTGTCGGTCGGAGTTTGTACGAAGGCGAGAGGCCCTACTTGAAACGACTAAATGACCAAAGTAACGACGGACCGGAGCGGGGCTCCTGGCTCACCCTCTCTCTCAGCACTCTTCGTGCTCATCCTGCGGATGCCATGGGGTTGCTCTGGCGGAGGGTTATGGGGTGGTGGGTACACGTGCACGGGCCTGTCACTCTGTGCTCTCGGTAGATGACTCACTTGCAGCGTTTATCGGACGCAGGGTGGTTTGCCACGACACCTACCTCGATGATGCACAGCGGGTCCTGCTTCGTGCCTGGTTACGGATGCAGGTGAGTGTTTGTGTGTATTCCTATACATACGTACACGTATGCTTTTTGAGGGTTGAGCTTTAAATAACCCCACCTAGGTCCTCATTTATCGAGTTTACAACTCGATCAATGCGGCACCGGGGTCCCATACCACTTATGTCAGGTTCTTATGCGAAGAGCGCGGCCGCTAGTGCTGGCCCTATGGGTCAAGGCGGTAATCCTTCAGGTTTAGACGTTCCCCGTGGGAGTGCGCCTGCGGGTGGCGATGGCTACTCGGCCAGGGTGGGGTGGCCGAGTGCTCGCGTACCTGACGGGCAACCTGAATCACGTAGAGCCAGCAATGCTGCTGCATCTCGATCACCCTCCCCAACCTCGGAAGAGAAGTCACGTCCGGAAAGGTCTGGTCACGGAGTGTGGCAAGCGGTACCGCCGCCGAGGAGGTGGCGGAGGAAGGTACGAAATGAGCTGGATAAGAGATGTTGCATAGTATGGGGGCTATCGCATGTCTCTCAGACAGTGATCATGGCGCGAGAGCTCCGAATTCTCGGTCTCGGGGAAGTCGAGGTGGAATTCGCGGGCAGAGGTAGCGGGCGGCATTTGCGGATTAAATGTGCGTCTTGTGAGGAGGCGGAGAAGATGGTGCGGCTCCTGCGGGAGCGTAAGTTCTTCACGGGAAAGGTTCACGTTGCGACGGGTAGGACTTTCCGGGAAAGAGAGAAGCAGCGGGCTGCACGGGGGGGTGCCCAGTATGTAGAGATGCAGAGGGAGCTTCGCAAGCAGGGGTTTGGCTACTGGGTGCTCGACGTGGAAGTCGACGAGCCCCAGGGCGAAGCCTCAAGCGGTGAATCTCCCTTGGCGGAGTGGGGCGGGATGCGGGAGCTGGAGGAGCTGGGGCGGAGGGTGCAGGATGGGCCGTGGAGGGGGGTGGCGGAGGGCTCCAGGCGGGCTCAACCGAAGCGCAGGCATCGGCACCAGCTTCTTTCTTCCCAATTTGTGAAAGGCTTCCCACTGAGGGTGGCCTCACATAATTGGCAAGGCAAAGTGGGTGTGGATAGCCCAGGCTTTGGGGAATGGCCGGAGCACTACAAGGAGCGAGGCTGGGTGATCGTCGGAGTCCAGGAGCACAACCTATCGTCGCAGAAGGTGGAGAAGCTCCAAGTCGACGGCTTCGCAGTCCTCGGCAAAGCGGCTGCAACTGGTGCGGGCTCGCGTCTCTTGGGAGGAGTCTTGACGTTGGTGGCCAACTATGTGGCACCGTGCGCTACCATTGTACAGGCGCCTGTTTCACACCCACAGCAATTTTGGGTGAGGCTGTCGTCTGGGAGCGCGACGGCGTCGGATGTGTTCGTCGGCAACGGCTACTTCCCCCAAGAAAATCAACGAGAGGAATCTATTGCAGCCTATGAGGCGTGGCAGGCGGCCGTCTCCTACTTCGCCACCAAAGGTCATGTGGTTACGGTTGGTGATGCTAATGCTAAGCTGGGGCCCGCCAGAATAGCGCGGGAGGAGGGAGTGGTGGGCCCCTTTGGCGAGATAGATGAGAGGGGTAGAGGGGTTAGGAGTGAGAATGGTGAGTTGCTGGCTGCGATGCTTGTTGCCACGGGGTTGCGCAATCTCAGTGGGTTTTCGCAACCACGGGGGGACAAATATTGGTGGTCTAGGCAGGAAAATGTAGGTGGACGAAGGCATCTGCTGGATTACATCTGCGTCTCTTCCGAGCTGGCGGAGGAGGCGAGCTTCGGCGTCGACGAGGTAGACCTTGATACCGACCACAAAGCTGTGTGGGCGGAACTGGTCTGGGGGGGACAGCCACCCCCCAAAAAGCAGGTAAAGAGGTACAAAGCATTCAAGGCAGAGCGCTTGATAGGCAGGGTAGTTCAGGGTAAGGAGAGTGAGCTGTCTAAGCTTAGGTTGAAGTACGACGAGACCTTTGCAGCTGGTATATCGGGGCTGTTGCCAGATGGCCTCCCAGATCTATCAGCAGTGGAGGACCCGGATGAGCTTCAGCAGGAGGTAGATAGGGTCGCTAGCTTAGTGGTCCGAGCTTTCACGGGCGCAGCCGCGAAGGTCTTGGGAGTTCGGGTGATTAGGCCAGGGTTTACTAATGCATGGTTTGATGAGAGTCTTAGGGAAGCGATTGCGCGACGGAGAGAGGGATACGGCCTCTGGCGAAGGAATGAGGCCAACCGAGAGCCTGGCAAAGATATAAAGAAGCGAGGAAGGCGGTCAGAAGGTTATGCAAGGAGAAGAAGGAGCAAGCGTGGAAGCGGGTCCAGAATGACACCGCTGCCAACTTGAGGAGCGCTACCATGGCCACCTACTGGAAGCTGTCAAAGCGTTTGGGCGGGGTTCGGCGGTCCAAAGCTTCTGCTCCTGTTCGGAAGCCCGATGGCACTCTGGCATGCACACTCCGGGAAAAACTACAAGAATGGGAAGAATACCGCCGACGTATGGTGGTCCCCAAAGAAAACCAGTTTTTGGAGGATGCATGTGTAGAGGAAGTCGGTTCCGATGAGGAAGCAGCGCGGATTGAGCCCGAGCGGAAGGCCCGCGAAACCTTCCAGTATAACGACAACCTGCGCGACTAATTCGAGGCCATGGCGCAAGCCGAGGAGATCCGGACTGAGACGGGCCCGCTGGACTATGATTACACCGAGAAGGAAGTGGAGCTCTGCCAGGAAAATCTCCAGAATCACAAAGCGTGCTCACCGGATAAGATCAAGAACGAGATGCTCAAGTACGGAGGCACGCGGATTGTGAGCTTTCTGGTGCGCTTCTTCAACTGGTTGAAATCGTGGGAATGCACCCCCAGCGACTGGGGCAAAGCGATTATCGTCAACATCCCAAAAGGAGGCGACCCAACCGATCCGGAAAATTAGAGAGACATCGCGATTCTGAGCTGTCTGGGTAAGATGTATCTGTCCCTTATGGCGGCGAGGCTTACGGCTTTCATCGATAGCCGGGCAGGCTTCGCCCAGAGCAGGGTGGGTTCCGGCCAAAACGTACGGGGGACCAGATTTTTGTCCTTAAGGAGCGTCTGCGCCTTAGACAACAAGCTGGCCTCCGTTCTTTCGTTTTGTTCGTGGATCTGAGAAAGGCATTCCCTACGGTTTGGCGGGCCGGGTTGTTTCAGAGGCGAACCCAGATGGGGGTACAGGGCAAGTTCTATCGCATTCTGCGGCGTTTTTACCGAAGAACGTCATCGCGAGTGCTAGTCGATGGCGAACTCATTGGTGCAGTGCTGGAAGAGATGGGAGTTCAGCAAGGGTCGCCGTTGTCACCGTCGCTGTTCAACGTCTTCATGGATGAGCTAACGGTCCGAATCGCGAAAGAGGTGGAGATCGAGGACCTCAACCGCATCGAAGACATACGGACCCTGCTTTACGCCGACGACGTTGCGGTAATTGCGCATAGTGTCACGGAGCTTCAACAGATTGTAAATGTCGTGGCGACATTCGTGGAGGACTATCGGCTTGAAATCAACCTGAAACCGGGCAAGGAAAGTCATGCCGATATACGGGCACGCCAAGTCAAAAAAGTCGCCCCCATGCGTGAGGTTCCGGGGCAAGGTTCTCAACGTCACCGACCACTACAAATACCTGGGAGTTCTGCTCACGGACACCCTCTCCGATAAACCGCAAGCGAAGCGGGCGGCGGAAATCACTGTAGCGGGAACGGCTGCCTACTACCCCCTCTGGATTGCCCACGAAGTTCCAGCGCGTCTTCGGCTGATGAATTGGCAGCAAATGGTTGGCGCAAAGTTGCTTTACGCATCGGCTTTTTGGGATCTGCCGGGCGCCAACAAGCTGAGTAAGCTGGAGGGCGCGTTGGTAGCGCCCCTGCGGGCCATCTTGGGTGTTGGTACGCGCACAAGCGGCTGCATCACCAGTGGTTTAGGCCGCACGCCGAGTTTTAGCATCCTTGCCAAGGCGGCCCGGCTTCGGTTCCTAGGGCGCATCGAGTTACTGGGCAACACAGCGCTAACACGCAGGCTTTACAACACGGGTCGGTGCAAATGGAAGGAAGTTACGGAAAATTTGATCTTAGCAGATCACAGGCTGCGGGAGGGCTTGGATGCGCTCAAGCGGGTCGTGAACGAAGATGGCACGGTAGATGATAAGGACTGGCGGGCCGCTCTGGCGAACTGGAATGAGGTGGTAAAGCAATGGTCTGTCCGGCAGGAAGTAGCTGGCTGGGAGCGGCAGGCTAAGCCCTCTGATGGGCTTAGGGTGCTGCTTAGCCAGATGTCTTCCCGCTCTGCTTTCCCACGTTGGCGGGCGCTGGAGGGGGGAAGTCACAACCTTATCAGAAGGCGATTGTTGAGCTGCAACAATAGCCTTCGCCTCTACCGATCCAAATTTGGCTCATGCTCGCCGGACTGCTCAAGCTGTTTCGCCTTGTGTGGCACTGAGGTTAACGAGTCGTTACGTCACTTCCTGCTGCGTTGCCCAACGTTTGCGAGCTCTCGTGAGGCACTGTTTAAGTTTATCGATGAGGCGCAAGCCCGGCAGCCCCTCATGCTGAATCGAGGAGGGCTTTATCACAGGGAACTGCGGGAGGCGGAGGAGGAGATGAGGCTCTTCAAAGAGGAATGGCTGAAGGGGGAGGATGAAAAGATGGCGGCGATGCTCGGCGTTTTGTTTATCCCTGTCCCAGAAGAGGTGGAGGAGGAGTTAGGAAGGTTTGTTGCCACCATCTGGAAGGAGTGGGAGGAGTTGGAGGCGCAGATCAGGGAGGCAGAGGGGGCGGAGGAGGAGGAGGAGGAGGTGATCGATCTCACGGTCGTTCAGGAGGTAGGTAGAAGGAGGGGAAGGCCTAGTCAGGTAGAATGTCTGGCTAGATCTGTTGTAGGTGGAGGTCAGCGCAGCGTCGCGGACTTCTTCTCGGCAGATAACTCCTCTCACTCCTTGCACCCACTTGCACATGCACAGCACGCTCATTTGCACATTGCACCGCCAGTCGGGTCTTTGGAGCGGAGCCGCGTCACCGAACGGCCCCGTGCTACCAATGGAGGCACATGTCCGACAGGATCAAAGGCCAATTGACTGATAAGTCTATTATTATTATTATTATTATTATTATTATTATTATTATTATTATTATTATTATTATTATTATTATTATTATGCAAAATAACTCATCTATGTTGACGCCCAGGGTGTGCAAGGTGAGTTATTATTATTATTATAATTATTATTATTATTATTATTATTATTACTATTATTATTATGGACACCGTGATAGCCCAGTGGTCAAGTTCTACCATCTGGGCCCTGTCGCCAGTTCGATTCCCGTCGGTGCCACCAGTATTTTCATTGAACATACCGGTCCGTCTGGAAGTGTTGGAACTGCCCTTGCGGGGTGTCATTAGAGCCTATCGTCAATTCTTCGTACTCCCCTCACGGGTGAGACGATGGAGGCGCATGTGCAGATTTGCATCAGCCATTGACAGAGAAGCACTATTACTATTATTATTATTATTATTATTATTATTATTATTACTACTACTACTACTACTACTACTACTATTATTATTATTATTATTATTATTATTATTATTATTATTATTATTATTATTATTACTAACACAGACATGAGAACTTCCTTGTCCTTAACCACAATGAGCAATCATTTCAAACTGTTTTGTTCTCAGCCGGTTCTGATGTTTGAGGGCTTTTGTAGTGGCTCATTTGAAAGCTCTCATCAAGAGCTTTCTAATAAGCCATAATACAGGTTGTAGATGCAAACATTATCTATCTATCTATCTATCTATCTATCTATCTATCTATCTATCTATCTATCCATCGATCGATCGATCGATCGATCTATCTATCTATCTATTTATCTATCTATCTATCGCGCTTAAAGTCATTGGAGTAAGCGAGTGAGAGTAAGTGAGTAAGTGACTAAGTGAGTAAGTGAGTAGGTGAGTAAGTGAGTAAGTGAGTAAGTGAGGGAGAGAGTAAGTGAGTAAGTGAGTAAGTGAGTAAGTAAGTAAGTAAGTGAGGGAGAGAGTAAGTGAACGTGAGTAAGTGAGTAAGTGAAGTGAGTAAGTGAGGGAGAGAGTAAGTGAGTAAGCGAGTAAGTGAGTAAGTGACTAAGTGAGGGAGAGAGTAAGTGAGTGAGTGAGTGAGTGAGTGAGCAAGTGAGTAAGTGAGTAAGTGAGGGAGAGAGTAAGTGAGTAAGTGAGTAGGTGAGTAGGTGAGTGAGTGAGTAAGTGAGTAAGTGAGTAAGTGACTGAGTGAGTAAGTGAGTAAGTGAGTGAGTAAGTGAGTGAGTAAGTGAGTAAGTGAGTAAGTGAGTAAGTGAGGGAGGGAGTAAGTGAGTGAGTGAGTGAGCAAGTGAGTAAGTGAGTAAGTGAGTAAGTGAGTAGTAGGTGAGTAGGCGAGTGAGTAAGTGAGTAAGTGAGTAAGTGAGTAAGTGAGTAAGTAAGTAAGTGAGTAAGTGAGTAAGTGAGTCAGTGAGGGAGAGAGTTAGTGAGTAAGTGAGTAAGTGAGTAAGTGAGTAAGTGAGTAAGTGAGTAAGTGAGAGTAAGTAAGTGAGTAAGTGAGTGAGTAAGTGAGTAAGTGAGTAAGTGAGTAAGTAAGTAAGCGAGTGAGTGAGCAAGTGAGTAAGTGAATAAGTAAGTAAGTAAGTAGGTCAGTAAGTGAGTAAGTGAGTAAGTGAGTAAGTGAGTATGTTAGTTACATACATACATACATACATGCATACATACATACATACATACATACATACATACATACCCTTATACGTGCGCCAGCAGGAGGCCTAAAACATACATACATGCATACATACATACATACATACATACATGCACACATACACACATACATACACACATACATACATACACACATACATACATACATACATGTATCAAGGTAACAGAGACCCGGCGCAGCTTGCTGGAGATTATCTATCTATCTATCTATCTATCTATCTATCTATCTATCTGACTATCTATCTATCACTCTATCTATCTATCTATCTATCTATCTATCTATCTAT